>JAEIFJ010001257.1:342500-464536 GCA_018903435.1 Leucophenga varia | reverse complement strand
ATTTTTCTATCGATTTTCTATTGGAAATTTGCATCCTCTGACAATCGAAACAATCCCTTCATATGTCTGCCTGCAGAATATTGCAATCTTTCGGAGACTTTAGAATTTTTTGACAGTTTCAAATTTGGAAAATTAATCTTAACTTAGCTCAAATTTTAAACACAGCCTTTGGTGCTCTTCGCCTTGCAGTCGTATATAAAACACCCTCAGATAAAGCAGATTTATGTTGCTGATAACAGCCTATTGCTATGTAGTTCTGACAATGCATGCCATTTTTAAAATTAGTCATAGACCAGCAAAATAGTGACAGAGTATCTGGTGTGTGGTGTGTTGCTATTATCAGTGTTAAACGATCAACGATGCATTGACAGCGATAATGGCAGCGACGAAATTCGGTTTTTTTTTTTTTAATGAAGTAAAATTTCAATTTTGAAAAATTGCTTACAGACAAACATTCCAAATTGTAATTGTAAATGTAAATGTGTGAAAATCATATGAAAAACGGAAATTCGATTTCCTTTAACACAAACGACAGCGGCATGTGCCCCATTTAACAACGAAACGAATAACGGAAGAATACAGCTGAGTATTTAAGTGGTTGTTTGGTACGGTTTGGTTTGGTTGGGTTAGGGTTAGGGTCAAACTTTTTCTTCGTATGCTAAGCTAAGAATACACCGAGTTGACACTTTACTGTCGCATTTAATACGACAAATATTCCAAATTATGTGCGGGTACACGTTTTCGGCGTAGATCGAAACAGAAGAAGAAGAAACCATAGATTTAGTTCGCTGCATTATCAAGCACTCGTGTGGATCTGTGAAAGTTTGCCTATGTTATGCAGCCACACGTTGCAATCATAAAAATGCAATAAAACTTCACATTACTACGAGTACCAAAAATTGTATCTAAATTGTTTTAATTATGTGCCTGGTGTGAGTTTGCTACTCAATATCAATGTACGAATGCGTTGCACCCATGTGTCAGGCGATTACAAAATTTAAATATTTAAATTTTTATCAAATGTTTTCCTTCTGGGTTTTTCACTCACATTGTTATTATGTGGGAAATGCAATTGGAGTGTTTATGTGAGTTTCTTTTTTTTTGTCTAATTTTTATAATTATTGCATAGCTTTGGCATTTAAAACGCCTTCTTATATATTTATTTTCGTTATTTTCGTTAATCACTCACTCACTCGTACCATTTTCTTTTCATTTTTCGATTGGAATCTGTAATTAACGCACATAAATAATAATTTCAGCGTATTTTTAATTACCACATTTCGGTAAGTTGACAGTACTGATGCGCTACGTATTGGTTCTCAGCTTAAATTTATACGAATTTATTCAAATTACCCGGATATTGAATATATTGGGCGTGTTTTTAGATGAGGTGTAAGTATGTAGCATTTAATAAGCTGGGAATGCTTGTTGAGTACGTTTTAAATGGAGGCCACCTGGATCAAATGAGTATGGAAATCTGAAGAAAATATAATTTCAAAGTTTAAAATTTAAAATTAAAAAAAAAAAAAACAAATGCGTTAATATGCAGGTTGCTGCAGGCGTAACGTAAAAATTAAATAAATTTAAAAAAAACAAGAAAAAACGTTATCTTCCGTAGAACCGAAGCTCAAATACCTCAGTGACGTAGATTATATTCCGAAAAGGAGTTGGGTGGGAAAACTCAAGTTGGGGCTCAAATTAAAAGCATTTATGTAAAATTTTAAGCTTAAAAGAAGATATAACAATAATTTTCATGACAAAAAAATGGAAGGTATGTTTGTATGTATGGGGTCTGTATGTTATAGTGACCCGATCTTTATCATAAGGGTAGTATATAATACATAGGATGACAGTAGAAGTAATTGGAGTGAATAAATAAGAACTATTTTCATACAAAAATCCAAAAATGGGCGGTATATTTGTATGGGAACTACACCTGGAAATGGGCGTGGCATCTTGGTTTTTATATTGGATGACAAAAGAAGTGTTTTCAACCAATTTTTAGTAAAAACATTCAAATATAATAACTACTTTCAAACAAAACAACGAAAAAAAGTGGTAAGTTTGTATGGGGGCTATAGCCGGAAATGGGCATGGCACCTTGATTTTGACATAAGATGACTTTAGAAGTGTTTTTAACCAATTTGAAGTGAATTCATTTATAAATAATAAGTATTTTTTATAAAAAAGTTTAAAAAAGCTGTAATTTTGTATGGGGGCTATACTAAAAAGTGGGCATGGCGCCTTGGTTTTAACATACAGAGTATTCGTTGCCAAGAAAACCATAAGTTCCAATTTTCAGCTGAATATCTTCATATCTTCACCTCAAAAAATGCGTAGAAATAAACAGACAGACAGACAGACGGACAGACGGACATGGCTAGATCGATTCGTCTCATCGAGCTGATCAAGAATATATATTCTTTATGGGGTCTACGACGACTCCTTTATTGCGTTAAAAACTTTCCGACAAACTTCCCTTCACACTCATTAAGTAGCACACGCCGGATATCCGCCAGTATCAAACAAATCGCTACATTAATGAACTATTTTTTATATAAAAACTCAAAAAATTAGCGGTAGTTTTATGTAGGTTCTAGGCCATGGGTCCATTTTGTAACATGAAGTGTTTTCAAAGTATTTGAAACAAATCACTTCATTGATAAACTATTTGACGAACAGACGGACGGAAATGACTAAATCGACTCGTCTCGTCGAATTGATCACAAATATATATATTATATGGTGTCTTCGATGTCTCCTTTAATGCCTTACTTTGTACGGTACCGTTTCGAACTTACTATTTCATCAAGCTTAAGCAGCTTATTCACTCGTTGATTCGGCGTCTTCAAATTTTTTTGTTGCGTTTCCGAAGTCTTCATCGTCGCCACTTTCGAATAGTCGCAATAGAGTATAATCCCCATAAACTTCTTAAAGCATTCCCGGTTTTTAACGTTACCATATGGTAGCAGAAAATACATATTTCTGGTGTACGATTACTCTTTCTTTCAGCTTCTACAGTATCTTTTGTGCGAAATTACTAGTTGGATTATCCGATTTTCAGCTGATAGCTTTTATTTTCAATCCTACTTTACATTATAAACCCCTATAAAAGCTAGGTCATCCACATAAAACCGATGCTGAACAACACTGGTTGTTCTCTCCATCAGTCTTAATAGAAGATTGGCTATCTGAAAATATTAAAACGGATCTGTCGAGAATCTCCATAAGATCGCAAGCAACTAAATTAGTATTTTATATAATTATTTCCAGATTGAAAAAAAAAACTTGTTTAATACTCTGCTAATTTTAAGATATCTTTCTATAGTCCAGCTGCCTTAAAAGCATTTGACTTGTGTAACACACATCAAAAAAACAGAAAATCTCTTAACGAGATGGAACGATTTATGGGTTCTGGGACACTAAGATATTCTAGGTAATTGCATACAGTTTAGCGAGAGAAGGTACAAGATTCCGTAATTTCTCCAGCGAGCAGTTTGACGGAAACTACCATGGTCACTCTGAAATCTGCGGAGTGGAGCAGGAAATATCCAAGCTAGAAGAATTTAAATTTACTACAAGTCCCAAATCAAGTGCCCAGAATAATATGCTAAGTAAACTTATGCCTGGTTGGCAGACATACAGCTTGACTAGAAGTAGCAACCAATGACGAGAAAGAGGAGGAAACTGTAGAGCACTTTCTCGGTCACTGTTCAGCCCTCGGGAGAATTAAAATTGCCGTTCTTGGTAGAACTTTTTTGGATAGTTTGGCGCAAATCATATCACTCAAGATGAGTGCAGCAGTAGTCCATTTAAGTTAATTCAGCTGGTTTGATTGGAATAAACAAAAGAGATAATATGGGCCTATGGAGATGTACAAAGGGCTTAATCTGGCCTAGATGACGACACGAATATTTGTGTCGAATATTATAACCAACCTAAAATATCTCTCGATGGCTTTGGAGCGTCACAATTTAAAGTTTGTCATCTTTACCCCATTCATTCTCCAAGAACTTGAAACTTTTTCCATTACATCTTGTACCAACTGACATGTGTGCATCCATAGAGCAATTAGCTTTAGCTCTTGATTGACAGATAGATAAAAAGAACCATAAAGAAAAAAAAAACAATAGAAATGTAATGGTAGCTTGACAAATTTTTAGCTACAAAATGTCAAAATTTATTTTATTGTACTTTAAAAGCCGTTGACTCAAAATCAACTTTTAGCAGAGGGGATGCATTTTCATTCATATAAATTCAACAGAAATACAATAAAATTTTTGTTATAAATTCATTGTTATAACAAAGATTTTGAAAATAATTAACACAGGCGCAAGTGTGATGTGAAAGTCTGTGCAGTGTTTGTTGTCTGTCAGTAACAGAAATTACAAAAAATATAAAGGAGAGTACGTACAGGGCATACGAAAGGAAAGAACACATAACAATTCAAATTATAACTTTCAGAGAAGGGGAGTTAGTTACCGTCCGACCGACCGACCGACCGATGGACCAGAACCAAAGTAAACGGCATGCGGCCAATTGTACATTTTGTCAATGGGAATTAAATTGAAAGCCCAACAACATTTTGAATGGTAAACGAAACATTGTACTTTGGTACACGGCAGGATACGATACTCGTATTGACGTACAATTGACGTTGGTCATTCCCATCATTAGCGTTTGTACGTGTCAAATTGATGCTGAATTTTCGCTCTCGTATGTCTGTGATTATTGATGTATCGCAATAGTACGTACCATATTTGACATTTAGCTTAGCCGCGGGTGACAAATTTAATGGATGCAACGCAGTTGAGATGAGGGTAGTAAAGACTGCATTTGAATGCACCCTGGGTGGTGAAGGTGGTCCTATTTGTGTATTGTTTGTAGTGCAGCTAAGCATTTAAAGTTGCAAAATATTTTTGATATGAAATAAATTTATATTTAAAGAATAAAATAAATATATTTTTTAACTTTTGCTCAACTTTAAATGAACTCTATAATGTATGTGTGTGTGTGCTTTTTTTTAGAGTCATTCTAACAATTCCTCAACATAAACGTGACATGCTGTAAAGCATCACACTCACAAATACATACTTCAAACTATGAAATCAACGCCCAGTTAGATACAATAGAAGTTCTTTTTATTCTATGTGGCTTTTAGACACTTTTTTTTTACAAAATAAAAACTTATTCAGCGACAAACTTCAATAAAACAAAAGCGTCTTGTCTTGTTTTGCTGTTTTGTTGAACAAAATGTGGCATTTGTTTTTCAGGGGTAACTCCAAAAGATTTTAAATCTTTTATTTAAAAAAGTGAAACGAAGGGAATAATTTTATTTTGGCAGAACCGAAGCTATTTTACTAAACAAGCGTAGGGTTTAAACAACAAAAATAACAGAGGCGCGTAATGAACTACGCAAACGACTTTTTTTAAAACATTCAGCAACATTAAAACATTAAAGAAATTGCCAAATCTAACACATTAGGCCCACATCAGTGGACCAATAGGTAGGTTTACCAGAGGAGTGACATGTTAACTTTCTAATTTTACACATTTAAAACATTCACGACAGTGTTTTCCAAATGTTTTTAGAGCTTTTTTCTGTGACGTTGAATTCCAATTCCAAAAGAAGGAGAATTGATTCCAGATCAAATACTGGTTTCAAGAGTTTTGTGGTAGTCGTAACTCCATTACCGATGAAATCCGCAGCGGCAGGCTCTCCGATGCGGTTACAGAGAACAATGATAAAAAAAAAAACCCTGAAATGGTGCTGGCTGACCTGAAAATGAAGGTGTGCGAGTTATCAGATGCCACTAAGATTTGTACTGAGCGCACAAGCCATATTTTGAGCGAGATTCTGCACATGAAAAAGTTATCCTGCCAAAAAAAACACAAACGCGAGAACTTTTGAAAGGGGCTTTGAACTTGCTGTTGTGGAATCGGGAGGACTTTTGGCGTCAATTGGTAACTGTTGATGAAACCTGGATTCACTATTACACACCAGAAAACAGAATGAGTGACCGGCAATGGGCTGAAGCCGGCACGAGTGCTCCGAAGCGGCCGAGGGAGGCTCGATGGGACGGAAAGTTTATGGCGTCGGTTTTATGGATTTGTCATGACAGCGAGTATTATTGTGCATTATTAGAGCGATTGAAGGCCGATCGCTGCAAAACGGCCTCACATGAAGCGAAGAAAAAAAACAAGGCGCACAAGAGCATCGCAACCACGGCTAAAATCAATGATTTAGGGCTCCAAATCCTTCTGCATTCACTGAATTCGTCCATTTTGGCTCCTTCGTCTTATATCACCTCCCAAATCTCAAAAGAAGGCTCATCAATAAAGAAATGCAGCTCACGCGAGAAAAACAACGATGCCGCGGAGGAGTTTCTCTAACTTCTGAAGAATCGCTCACGACACAGTTGTTTTGGATGTCTCGAGTATGCTATAACACGAATTTGCTTCATGGTTTTGTAGATGGAATATACAATTTAAGGCCAATAAAACTAACCAAATAATATTTATCCTTAGAAAAGGTTACTGCTTCAATTAATCTTGAAAACTTAACAATTCAATCTTACGAATATGTCAAATGTCTTAGGTTAACTCTTGGCAGAAGACTTACCTGAAAATATTTATATATCAAATGGAGGCAAATGCATTTGCTTTTGGGTTGTTACTCAAAGTTTAAGTCTGGTCTGGACATATGGAAATAATTCAGAACTATTAAAACAAAGTCCGGAGGATGATTTCTTATGCACACGTTTTAATTGATAACAGAACAATTCACGATGTTCTTGAAATTCCCTGGGTCAAGCAGTAGATCGATTGATTAGTTCGGCACTTTTTTGGAAAAGAGTTCCTTCGACTTAAACGACGTCATCCTCTGGATCTTCCATTCAGAGATTTATGTGGCCTTCCATCTTTTTCCATTTTTCTTTTTATATGTTTTTAAATAATTTCAGATTCCCAAAACTCCAAAAGTTACTCCAACATTTTAATTTTTTTCTGGTACAAAAAAAAATTTTTTTCGCGCTGTCTGTTTTCTAAAAATCTTCCGTATGCTCCTACGCCATTTTGTTGGCATTATTTTTTAAATCTTGAAAACTTTACTCACCTTTTTCTTTCATTCTTTTTTTTTTTTAGTGGTTTTATATGCTGACTTCATGAAAAATGCACTTTTCAACATCTTGAGTGGTTTGTTTTATGCTTTTATTATTTTATTTAGCTGTATCCCTTGTCACTATTTCTATATGTTTTTCTCTTTTGTTTTGTATCATTTTTTTTATGACAACATATCATATAGAAAGAAAAAAAGAAGAAGATATTGTGTAGAACAATACGAAAAGAGTTGAAGGGACAAGTAAAATGTTGTGCAGGCATTTGCAGTTTTATTATTGTTCCTTTTGGTTGTTATTGTTTTTTATTTTATTGTTGCATGTGAACAACGAAAGAGAGCAAGAAAGCATGTTAAAAAGAAAGAGATGCAAGTGTGAAACGTTAGACGCCTTCTTTTTAATCCGCCGCCACTTAAGCCGTTTATACATGAGAGATATGCAACCATTTGACGAAAAGGTACACAGAGAAAAATTTATTTGTTTTTGTATTTTAACAAACACACATCACATCGTGTATTCGATCAAATTAATCGAGTATTCGATTCGATTTTAATCGAAGCCGACGTACTTGAGTCGATTTTTACCGAAGTCAAATAAGTGATTTTAAGTGGAATATTGTACGAAACAGTTTTATATCGAGTAATCGCTTTAACGATGTTCGTATAATTTTGCAGGGTTCTAATGGATAACAGAGCTTTGCAGCCGGTTGCTGCTGACTTGCGAAGCAAAAAACTATTCGAAGCAAAAAACGTATTACGAAAATCCGAAGCCAGATAAACCTCACAGAAATGATGTGTGCAAAATTACGGGAAAAATTAAAAGGTAACCTTTCCAATTCAATCGCAGAATAACAGGTGGTTTCGCTCTAATGAAGAAAAAAGCTGAAGATGGTTTGGAAAATCTCTTTAAGCCTTTTGAATTGGGCTCATTTGCTTTCGTTAATATAACTATGGATCAATTCACGCTTACCTGATTACAATTAAATATCAACAGTCACGTCACATATGAGAATTAAATTAAGGGGTTATATACAGTTGGGAGGTCGAAAAAAAAGGAATTTTTCAAGAATTTTTTCTAAGCAAACTATTTGGTTTATTGATTTGAAACTTGGCAGCTATATTATGACAACCTTAAACTATATTCACATATTTTTTATTTGCCAAAAATTAATACCGGGAACGTTGATATTGCCAATTTTTTAGAGGTCCGCAAAAAAAAAAAGGCCTCTTGCGGTGAGCACGATATCTCTGGACTGGATCATCTAAAATGCAAAAACAAATAGATTTCATTAATATAATAAATAATCTAGTGATTAATCGAAGGAATTAGCAAAAAAAAAGGAAAAACGTTAACTTCGGTGGAACCGAATTTTAAATACCCGTCACACGAATCTTTGAATAGTTTATGTGTGATCATCAGTACTTATATACATTTATAAATATATATTTGAAAATAATTACTTTTTCATACAAATGTTCGAAAATAATCAATAAGTTTGTATGGGTGCCTTAGCTAAAAATGGGCGTGGCACCTTGGTTTTGATATTGAATGTCATTACAAGTGTTTTTACCCAAATTTGAGTGAATAGTTTTAAAAAATAATACCTATTTAATACAAAAATTCGATAATGGGCGGTAAGTTTGTATGGGTGCTATATCTAAAAATGGGCGTGGCAACTTGGATTTGATATTGGATGACATTAGAAGTATTTCCAACCAAGCTAGGATCTAGCATTTCATAAATAATAGCTATTTTCATGCAAAAAATTAGAAAAAAGCGGTAAGTTTGTATGGGGCTATACCTTAAAATGGGCGTGGTACCTTTAAGTTAAACACTTGAACTGGCAGGAACTGAGAAAAGCTTAAGTTGGTTTCCGAGTTTCAGGTCAATATCTTTAAAACTGAGCAAATGAATCGCATAAATACAGACAGACGGAAAGACGGACGGACGGACAGACAGACAGACGGACAGGACATTACTAGATCGACTCGTCTCGTAGTGCTGATCAAGAATATATATATAGCTGACGTCTCCTTTTAATGACGTTCCTTTACCAAACTTTCTGAAAAAAATGATAACTCCTCCCGCGGTTTGGCGGGGTATAAAAATTTTATTGATAAAATGGCGGCTACTCAAAACAAAAGGTTCGATTTTTGATCAAAATTCGGCTCTTTAATTGATTGAAAAAATTAGAAATTTTAATCGGATGGGGAAATCCTTCGATTAATTACTAAAAATATAGTTAAGAAGCTTGTGTAAGAATTTCAGACCGATCGGCTCAGCCGTTTCTGAGAAATCTTGCTCACCGACTTTGAAAACACCGTTTCGAGAAAAACGCGTTTAAAGTTTTGAAAGCACTTGAAAGCACTGCGAGATCTCTCGGCGCGCCTTCACTAATGTGTCTATAACTTCGAAAATATTCATCGGATCGACTTGAAATTTTGTGTGTGTATACTCATTTATATATATATATTAAGAAAATGCAAAAAAATCGGGTTTTTTGAAAATCCTAACTGTATATAACCCCTTAAAGCTCTAAACCCTAAACCCATGTATAGCTCCAGGGTATAAATGGCATCAACGGGAAAATATTAAATCAATATCTGTGCAAAGAGGTTCTTTTACTGGTCCTGCTTTCTAACAGGTTTTGAACCGAACCGTTTTTTGAACCGTATGAAAATGTATACAAAACTGAGAAAAATCGTCAAAAATAATTCAAATTTAGCGTGGAGGTACTTTTCGTTATGGAGTAGCATTCTTATCTCAATTTTTGCTTAAATCGACTTAAGCACTTTTTCCTTTTCACCACAGAAATTTAAAGTAGTCTGTTCTGTGATTAAAAACCTACCTCGTTCCGATCATTGGTTCATCACTGCGAATTCAAAATAGTTTTAAAATTTTTAATCGAATTTCGCCGTGAGAACATTAGAAATAAAGCTAACCATCTGAATGTCTCGATCGGATCTATAAAAAGAGCAAGTATGGTGCATATTGTTTTTATTTTTCTAAGAAAATGTCTTTGTTTTCCATATTTTTTTTAAAGCTTAAATTAAATACAAACAAAAATTGACAATTGTTTCGAATTTATTAGATTGTGAGGGTAATTGTTTTTACATTTATATAATATTACTTGAACCACTTGAACCGAACCGACACCAACAAAAACCGGTTCAATAAGGGAACCAGTTGTTTAAAGGCATTGCAAACCGCTGAACCGAGCCACTGCCAAATTTTGTAGTGGTTTGAAGCCCTGCTTGCACAGTGGAAGTGTGCTATAATCAATATGATACATAAACCCGGTAGACCTGCAGATCTGTTCCTGAATCTTATAGATCGATTACTTAATGATCGTAGTATTATACAATATTATTATTCTTGATGGTTTTGAGAATAATCGTTCCAGCTCAGCTGTTTTCTTGGATGTGAAACAAGCTTTTGATCGCGTCTGGATGGTGGGCGTACTGCCTTCTTTTAAAAAATATTAGCGAACTTACTTAAATTACAACAAACTAGCTTAAATACGTTCTAAACGAACAAAACCCAAAAACCACAAAAAATACAAAATAATAAAACAAGCGGCCCATCGTTCTATTCAAAGAAGCTCCAACCGAAAAAAAAAAAAAAAAAAAAAAAAAAAAATCGTATTCAAAACAAAATAGCAGATGAAGCGTTGAATGGGGTATTCCGTGCCACATTAAATCTTTGGGCCAAACCCAGCGCAACAAGGACAGCAGCAGCAAATGCAATAAGAATAACTTTCGCGCATGCGCAGCATACATTGCATCAAAAAAAAAAAAAAAAATGATGAAAAAAATGAATCTGTGCAAAGAGCATGTAACGAGTGAAGCGTATGAACACATGCGGTGTTTTTGGTTTTTGACTGCATTTACGCCATGGGTCAAACCAAGAAAGGATCTTGTAAGCAGAAACAGCAAGGAACTTGCAACACGTAGCAAGTCAAAAGACTCTTTTCGCGCTATAGATACAAAAGAGATATAGACGTTTTATTGCTAACTTTATATAGCAAAACTCTAGACGCGCGTACGTACGAGTATAGTGCTCAAATGGTATCAGTTTTCGGTCATCAACGGCCAACTCAGAGCTTTTTTTTTGTTGTTTTTTTTTTTTTTTTTTTGTTTTAAGCTTAGAAGCCTTCATATACGAGTATACTCGATGTGTATGAATCGTGTACATTTTTGGATTTATTATTATGTTCAAATTATTATTAAATAGATGCCGAGCACTGATGAAAAGGCGGCATTTAGTAAATCGTGTTGTGTGAGAATGTAACTAACTTATACGAAAAAAAATATATATATATATGAGTATCTTTTGTATCTTTAAAGCGTGAAGGTCGTTGCGGGCTTATTCCCATGCGACTAATTGGACGCGTAAATTTTTTAACCTTTTTCTTGCTGCTAGCTATAAACAAAAAAAAAACAAAATTCAAGCCGCACATCATTAGAAATGTGCTAAAATATTTTGTTATTACTCGATTGCTCATGTACCCTTTTATATAATTCTAACTTGAGACTTTTTGTTTTTTTTTTTTTTTTCGTTCATTTATTTTTCATTAAAGTCAGCCGCCTTTGACTCTAAATTAGCTGTCAATGAGTTTGCATTCTGTTGCTAACAAAACGTAGAGAATCGTATTTGTTCCCTTTTTGGCGTGTGTGTGTGTGTTTGTGTATTTCAATAACATTTGTCGGATATTTTCAAAGATAAATGAGCCAATTCGAAGATTGCGCTATATGCACCAAACTGCAGGGCATTCAATACCGACAAAGTCAGTCATATGTGGCCTCTATTTATAATACTTTAGTTGCGCTGTGCCATTGTAATGCATTTTGTCTTTCTATCTCCTTCGACTTCTGCATCAATTCATTATGATGATTTTTAATGAATTTTCACTCTTGTACAAAGATTGTATTTTGTGGTATGCTGCTGGCTTAAGGGCGTCTCAGTGCGTCTCTAAGATAGTTAAGCTGCTGCTGCTCATTCACTTGCAATAGTGCACTTTAAATAGTGTTAATATGCAGCAATGTGCTTGAAAGATTTGAATATTGAAACATTTAATGATGTTAAAAGATATTTTTAATGTTGTCTGTATATGAGAAATAAAATATGAGAGATTTCTGACAAATTAACCAAGGTAGGAAGCAGCTATGAATATTAGGAAGCGTTCACTACGATAACTGAGAACCAAATAAATATTAATAAAAAAAAAAAAATTAAATTTGCAATTCGAATTTAATTAAAAATTAAAAGAAAAACAAAAAACTTACCTTCGGTGGTAACTTTAAAACGACCCTCTATTTTTTTTGGAGCTTGAATAAAGATGTGCTTTCGGTTTATTAAAGGTTTGACAAAATTATGGGGTCAAATTTAAAATAAACATATTTTAAAATTAGTGTGTGATGGCATTCTTTGGGGTGCTACAAAAAGGATTTTAAAGATAATTTGAAATAAATCGTTTTATAAAAAAATATATACTCAAAACTTAGAGTTAAATTTTTGTATGGGTTATATGTTATAGTGATCTCACCTCAAACATGGATCCTTTGCGAAACATGGATTGATACTGGAAGTGTTTTTACAGTATTTGACACAAATCCCTTCATTTATGTTCATAAAAAAAAAAATGCATTCATGTGCGGGGGCTATGCCTAAAAATGGTCGTGGCTATTGGATTTTAACACATTAACTGCGTAGGACAGAAAAACCTAAGTTTAGAATTTCATCTCAATACCTTTGAATGTAAGCAAATGAAACGTGTAACTACAGACCGGCGGACATGGCTAAATCGACTCGTCAAGCTTGATCAAAAATATATGTATTTTATATGGTCTGCGATGCTCCTTTTCACTCTATATGTGGCAGGTTAAAAAAAAAAAAGACAAAATTTTAACCTTTTTGTTCGATAAATCCGAAGCTTAAATACCCGTCACATAGCGCTTTTTATAGATCCGAACAAGACATACAGAAATTTTTTTTTTTCTAATGTTCTCACAGCAAAAGTTCGATCGAAACTTTAAAATTATTATTTAATTCGCAGATATTAACCTACTCCCGAAATGAGGCCAATTTGCAACTACATAACGGACCACTTTAAGTGTATTGACCACGAGAATTTCTATAAACATTTCGTCAGAAACACAAGCAAATATCTTTACTAAATTTTGTAATTTCAAAATATTTTTAATATAAAGTTTTTTTTCAAAGAAATCGTGAACCGGGTTCGAATAAAGATTTTTGATTGTAAAACCATTTTCTTTCAAAAGAGTGGACTCGGCAAATGGTTCGGAACAAACTACAAACAATGATATTACCAACCATGATACGATTTCTAAAGCTAGTGTCTAGCGGTAATTTGTAACCAAGTTATGAAACATATGAATACGAAAGAGATGGCAGATATTCACTATTTAATCAATTTCGAATGTAGTTTTGCTAGTGCAAAGAAGAAAGAATACCTTTTGTCTTCCTCTGGTGTTGCCACTATATTTATAAATTGTATCATTTTATCAATCATCTAGAGAAATATTGACTTGAGACGAATTTTATTTGAACGATATTCAGTTGCCGCAGACGACGATATACTCGTATAGTACTATTCGCGTCAATTGAATGAGCATTAAAGGCCTTAAAATAATCGCTAAGTTACATTACGTTTTGACTAATTGAAAACTTAGTTGTCAAGAAAATATTTGTACTCCTTGAGAATTATTGTACACAAAAACATATTTTAAGCTTTATAATTCACAACAAGTTTAATTCAAAACATTTAATATCATCACAATGATTTATATCTTTTGAAATAATTTTTCAAGTTTTTCTTTATTTTTTGGTTAGTTTTGTAGTGTAAACGGGTATATACAGTTTATCCGTAAGTTTGCAAACGCATTAAAGGAGGCATCTGAGATCCCATAAAGTATATATAACTATTATTGATCAGCTCGATGAGACGAATCGATTTAGCCATGTCGGTCTGTCTATCCGTTTCACTCGGAAAATTTTAAAGATATTGATATATTAAAATTGATATTAAATTGATATTATTGATATTATTGATATTAAAATTTAAAACTTAATCTTTTTATGCTCCTAGGCAGTTTGTATGTTAGAACCAAGGTGCCACGCCCATTTTTATATATAACCCCAAACAAACTAACCACTTTTTTTCGATTTTTTTTTAACGAAAATAGTTATTATTTATGAATGCTTTTACTTCAACGTGGTTTAAACACACTTCTAATGACATCCCATATCAAAAGAATGTTGCAAACGCCCATTTTTAGATAGAGCCCTATACAAACTTACCATTTTTTCTTCGATTTTTGTATGAATATTCGTATTATTTATGAATATTCACTATAAATTGGGTAAAAACACTTCTTATGTCATCCAATGTTAAATCCAAGGTGCCACGCCCATTTTTAGATATAGCCCCCATACAAACTTTTCGCCGATTTTCGATTTTTTGTATGAAATTATTTATGCTTTCTGAATGAATTCAATTAAAATTTGGTAAATTCAATTCCAATGTCCGCCTAAGTGAACACTATCGATATGGTAAGGATCGGGCTAATATAACATAAAACCTCCAGAAAAATTTTATCAAATTCATCGTGAAACTTAATCTAAGCACCTGGTAAACATTTAAAATATTAAAAGTGTTGAGAAACGGGTATTTCAGCTTCGGTTCCACCGAAGTCAACGTTTTTGACTGATATTTTGTTTATTAAGTAAAAAAGAACATCTTTTTTTTTTTCTATGAAGCAGCAACTTCAAGTAAATTATTTCTTTGGTGATTCAAATAAAGTGTATCGGAAAGTGGTGAAGGCACCGACGAGTGCTTTCCAAATACATAATTTTTTTGGTTGCTTAAAAACAAAATTTCTAAACCAAACTGAAATATGTATTCTAAAAAGGAATCTTTCAATTCACCAATTTTCCCACCTTTTTTATCCACTTATTTTGTCAGGGACACATGAGTTATCTGGGGCTACATTTATGGAATTAAATATTGAAAGAGGTAAATAATTTAGAGCACTGTATAACTGGTACTCAAAATAATATTGATTCGGGTAAAAACTCGTATTATATTCGATCGAACGGAAAATCGAACGCAACGGCTAGCTTTGTCGGGATCAACAAAACTTTGGATTGGCCATTTAATCGAGTACATATTTAAGTTGAATGAAGATGTTCGGATAGTAAATTTAAGAGTGAGTTGAGTGTGTTATGATTCGATTATATTCATTTGTCGAGTTAACCGACACAATGATCTAATATAAATGAACTCGGTTGTTACTTTAGTGTCACGCCCTGGTTAGTTTTTTGTATTGGGAGTATAAAGTGGCTAGCAAAAAAATTAAATAATATTGGTCACCTTAATTATGACGTAAAATAACAAGCTACATTATAAAACAACATCACTTGCCACTTTAAAACTATGCTTTATGAGGTGTCACAGTTAATTTTATACAAAAATATTATACATATCAGCACAACAGCAACGATTTCATTATTAAATCAAAATTATAATTCGCACAGCGTCTAATCTGGGCGTGTTTGCAGGTACAGCAGGTATATCTAACGCTTTGCTTTCATATTCCCATTACCCATTTTTATTTGCTATATTGCCAAATAATTTTTAAATTGCTCACATAATATAATAAAACATAATAGATACTTTGTATATTTTAACGATTCAATCTCTCATGGAATAACATCAAATGCAAAACACGTACAACTCGCACTCGACGGTTAATTCTGGGAATTTTTTTAAAATTTTTTTTCTTTCTTTTTTTTTTTTTTTTTTTTTTTTTTAAATGAAATCATGCACTAAATCAAAAAATTTGTATGAAACAATTAAAAATATATTTTCATATAAATTCGTTTAAAATAAATAAAAAAAAAAAGAAGAATCTATTTAATTTCGTTACAATTGTTGCATTTTAAACGACTCCGTTTCGAGATCACGTGCAATTGTTGGACTCCGCGCTGCATTTTGTCATCAATCAAATATAATTTATATAAGAGCAGACAGTTTGGTAGTTTATAGTACGAGTATCAAGTGTCACACGTTAGGATCTATGGCACGTTTAAGATACATGACGTTTGCATGAATCATTTTGGAGCGTTAAGCTTTAAAGTCATTGCACTTGCTTAACAGAAAACAAAAAAAAAAAAAATTCACAAGAATTTAACTCTTTTGAATATACGATTTCTCTAAAATATAATACAATTTGGGTTTTTGTCATAATTTACGCGCTTTTCTTACAAAACTTTATTGCTTTCTTCTGCGTCTGTCTGTCCGTCTTCATTTTTAGTGATTTGTCAAACTACAAGACAAATTATTGTAAAAGTCAGTGAGTCAGTCAAGTCGGTCGATTGTACGTGTTGAACATGTTTGTCAACGCTAAATTGAAAACAATTATACCAAACATATACAATAAACTGATTTATTGTGGGCGTGTATTGCTTCAAAATTTTTAGAGAACTGTCAAAAGAATTGTGATGGAAGACTTTATTACGTTGTGAAAAGTTATAAACATTTTTGGAACAAATAAGTTTTTTTTTTCTTAAATTAAGAGAAGGGTTGCGGTGTGTTATATTAAGCAGCTAAATGATCAGATCTTGAATGGGTAGACAATGAGTGAAGTTACTAATGCAAATAAAATTCGATAAACAGCATCTTGGATTCGAATTGTCTGTTTTTGATGTTGTAGATGACCTTTCTTTCTTTTTAATTTTCTTTTATTTTCCTTTGTGGAGATTCTAAGCTCAAGTTGCAAGCTACTAGCACGAAATCTAATTATAGATGCGATTAAGTTAATAATTCTGATCATGATTTTGATACTGATTCGATCATGATGACTCAGATCATAATTCAAATCATAAATGTGATTATATAAATAATTTGCGCTACAACGATGCTAACTGAGATACCAAACTTGCGAATGTCTTCCAAGATCTGGACCTCACAACGCAGTGGCGGAAGTTCTCTTTGCCGCGCCGCTCAGATTTGGTTGACGTCTTGCGCAAAAAAATTTTCTTGCCGGAGAACAGCCTCTCCTATTTGATGTTCCTGATTATGATCGTACAGTCCGTGCGAATACGCATGTAATTTCCCACTCTAACTGGATCAAAGATTCTCCGAAGTTTCATCCATCCACATGCAAAACGATGACTTATGCGATTCTGTCATGACCCATGCTTCTGAGCCATACATCAGGACCGGCATTATCAGCGTCTTGTAGCGTTTAATTTTTGTTTCGCTGGGAAGAACTCAAATATTCATTTGCTTATCAAGACCAAAAACACTACGGTTAGCAGGAGTGATTCTTCGTTTAGTTTCCAGACTGATGTCGTTGACGTTGTTTACATCTGTGCTTAAGTAGATGAAATTTTCTACAACCTTAAAGAATTCGAAGTTCTCTTCCCACTCTTTGTCTGGCTCTTATTCACCGTTAGTCCCATTGAATGGGACTTTCTTTTAATGTCTAATTAAGCCCTGTAGTGTGCCGATTTATTATTCTGATTATGACTCTTAATATGATATGATTCAGATCATGATTCAGATAAGGATTCATATCATGATTCATATCATGATTCAGATAAGGATTAATATCATGATTCAGATCATGATACAGATCATGATTCAGATCATGATTCAGATCATGATTCAGATCATGACTCAGATCATGATTCAGATAATGACGTAGATCATGCTTAAGATCATGCTTCAGATCATGATTCAGACTACGATTCAGATTATGATTGAGATCATGATTCAGATCATGATTGAGATCATGATTCAGATCATGATTCAGATCATGATTCAGATCATGATTCAGATCATGATTCAGATCATGATTCAGATCATGATTCAGATCATGATTCAGATCATGATTCAGATCATGATTCAGATCATGATTCAGATCATGATTCAGACTACGATTCAGATCATGATAAAGATCATGACTCAGATCATGATTCAGTTTATGATTCAGATCATTATTCGGAACACATTTTATATCATAATTTAGATCATAGTTTAGATCATGATTCTTTTCATGATTCAGATAATGATTCTCATCAAGATTCAAATCATTATAAAGATTATGCTCCACATCATGACTCAAATTATGATTCACAGCATGATTCAGACCATAATTCACTAAACGATTTACACATGATTCATGCTATGACTCGCATCATGATTCAGAAAATGATTCACTTGAGGATTAAAACAGTTTCTTACCATATTTTCGCTGAATCCTGGATTACAAAAGCAAAATTGAACCAGTTAAAACTAGAAATAAAGCTCTTCAATATTTGTGGATTATAACTTTTAGATTGATGAACTAAAATAAAGAAATTACTTCTGTTAGAAAACTGCAACATGCGATCTACTTTGAAAAAGGCATCATCATACTAAATTGCGATCCACATTTGTCCATCCACAAATGTCTTGAAAATTTAAAGAAAAAAACGTTTTTTCAATTTTGCAGAAGCTCTTCGCAAAAAGTACGGTGAAAATTAAGTATACTATATAACATGCTGCTATGGGATTATCGATGCTGTTGGTGATTGGACGTATTTTAAACACAAAAACATTATACTTTGGAACTTTAGTCGCCTATAAAACCTATTTAATCAATAATTTTCATTAACATCAATTCCAGATGCTTAACCTTATAACCAAGTTACAATTGCAAAATACATAATATTTGTTTTCTTTTTTTTTTTCAACAAAAAAAAAAACAAACTCACATCCGCATTCCAAACCCACTTAGCCCACTTCTATCAAAATTTGAACACTTGTATACATTTTTAGAATGATATCAATCATTGCCTATTTTCATTACAATAAATTATCTTCATTTTGTAACAGAATAGAAAGAAAAAAAAAAAAAACGAATAATATAATAAAAGAATGCAATTTCCAAGCGCACAGATCATTAATCTTGATAACATTAATAAAACTTTCGGTAACAATAATGCATGGGTACACAACATATGTAAATTCTTACACAACAAAATGCAATACGAACGGACAGACGGACTGACCGACGGACGGACCGACGGACGGACATACAACAACGAGCAACGCGTTGCCCAATGCCTTTACACTTTTAACCTTTGGTACTAAATTAAAGGTAATTTATAACAATCTGTATCGTCTGTCATGTTGCCACCCCGTAAATTTTTGCAAAATCGCTGGAGTATGAGTTGAGAATGATACTAACCAAAAAAAAAAAAACAAGTACGAAGTTTTCTATATACAAAATAGATCTAAATATATACAAAGGCAAATGGAATGGTCAGTCAGTGAGCTGGGTTGAGTTGAGTTGAGTAGTGTTGAATCCAAAGCTATTATTATTATTATTATTTGGTATGTATTGCAGGGTGCACAATGTGTTCACGCAGGAAACTCATTCGTGTGGACAATTGCAATCGCCTGGCAATAATTTTGAATTTAATTATAGTAATTCGCGCGATGTCCAATGGCTTTACACATACACATATACATATACACGAAATATTGTATTATTTCGGAATGAGTATGAAACTCCATCGTTGCAATTGCGTAAGTCATAAGTGGCGATTTGTGCGCATTTGCACTTAAGTTATATCATTGCATTGCATTGCAAAGGATTGGCTTGCATTGCATTCAATTGAGATTGTCTGTAGTTCTTGTACATACCATATACATACATACATCTTCTTCTTCTTCTACTAGGCTTGAATATTGTGCATACAGGTGCATCATACAGACCACATCTATTCTATTCTATTCAATTGTATCTATGCATTTGCATTTGTATCTATGCATGCAGTTTTGTATTTAGAATTTCTGTATACGTATTTGAAACGTGTAGAATAATAGAAGATTTGGCATGCAAATCATATGCAAATGGAATCATGTAACTTGACTTTGACTTTTGGTTAAGTAGTATGAGAACAATGACAATTGCACTGTATCTTGTATATGTATGTGTATGGTACGAGTATATACTATTCTATAGTTTATCTATCTTTCTCTCTGTCTCTCAGTAGGCGTTTGTGTAATATTAATTATGAGCTCTTAGTATTATTGACTTGGTAAGTCAAATTGTGAAATTGAATGGTCTTTGTAGTGAAGTGGAATTAGTGTTAAAACGTGGACAAAGTACATTTAGTTATATTGTAGCTATTCATAGTATCTTTCACAACTGTTTTCCACATTATTCTCATTAGCAGCATAGTAATGTATCTTGAGCACACTCATTACGATTAATACAAACTGATTTTAGTTAACTTCGATTTCCTGAATCTTTAACTAAAAAAAAAAAAATAATCATATAAGTGAATGAACCTGAAAAAAAAAATCATATAAAACTTGCAGTAATCATATCGAAATGGCGAATCAAATGTAGTAAAAAAAAAAAACTAAGCAGGAAAAAATTGTTAAATATGAAAAGAAGTTGGAAAAAAATGATGCTCACGTCTTCAGTACGTGATGTTGATTTGATGAAGCGTTAATTATTTTTTGCACATTCTTCTGTTACAATACATCCAGAAGAAATATCGTTTTTTTTTTTTCATACTTGCGCCATTTTTTATATAATCTTTTTTTGCACACATGTTTCTCAATATTAATTAAAATGCAGCACCTTAATTTTTGGTTTACAGGTTAATAATAATTACTGATTGAGTTCAAGGTTGATTGGTAGCAACGGAAATGATAGCTGTGGTAAAAATTTGCTGAGGACTGGGGCAAGAATAATATTGTTGTTGAAGTGATGTGTTGTGGCAGGTTAAAAAATCAAAACAATTCTGATGGTAAAGCTTCGTTAAAACGAATTTTGATATGCTTTATACATTCTTCTCTTAAATATGATCTGTGACAATATAATTTAATAAAGCCAATTTTTTTTTAAATTAATTTTCACAAAAAAACCTTGACACATGAATTGCGCCTAGTAATATTTCAAAGACATTTACGCCTATAATTGTCTAAAATCGTAAGAACAGGAGTTATAGCACACTGCTTCAAAACATTGAGTTCTTGTTCTGACACTTATAAAAAAGTAATAAGTAAGTAGTAGTCGAAAACGATAGTAAAGGTTATTAAAATTAGAGTTTACAAACGTTTTTTTCGATGTTGTGTGTTTTCCAGTCTAATTTTGCCGTGTTTTGAATATGTGTTTTTTTAGAATGAGCTGTTTATTTGTGTTTCGTAGATCAGTACTTTAGTATGGCACAGCAGTGCAAAAAGTTGTTAATGAGAAGAGATTAACCAAAGTGTGTAAATTAACGAGTAACTAACCCTTTTTGCTCCGTTTGGTTCCATTTCGAGAAAATTGCATTTGTTCGTCTGTCTATTTTTCCATCCGCCTGACTGTAACTTTTGAAAGATATAGAGCTCAAAGTCGAAACTTAAGTTTTTGTTGAACTTAGAGGCCCTCCCCAACCAAACCATTTTTAACTTTCTGTACAAAAAATAAGATATTATAGGCTTTATATATGGTACAAATGTTTTTTATACAAAGCTAAATGTTCAGTTTAAATTGGTTCAGATCGGGTCGAGAATTTCTTAATTTTTAAGGATATTGTGTGGATTGTATTTTTTGTTTTATCAGAATCCTGGCAACGCATTAAAAGAGACATCGTAGACCCTATAAGGTATGTATATTCTTGATCAGCACGACGAGACGAGTCCATCTAACCATGTCTGTCTGTCTGTCCGTCTGTTTATCTATCCGTCTGTCTGTCAGTATTTTTGCGATAAATTCGCATTGTTTCAAATATATTCATTTGAAACACGAAACTTAAGCTTCTTTCAGTCCTAAGCGGTTCAAATATTAAAATCATTGTGCCAAGTCTACAAACTTACCTTTTTTTTTTTTGTATGAAAATAGCTATTATTTATGAATGTTTTCACTCAAAACTGGTTAAAAATGCTTCTAATGTCATCCAATGTCAAAAACAAGGTACCACGCCCATTGATAGGTAAAGGCCCCATACGAATTTTCCGCCCATTATATATTTTTTGTGTGAAAATAGCAAGTAAATAGCAAATGAATATATTTATTCACTCCAAATGGGGTAAAAACACTTTTAATGTCATTCCATATATACTCTACTGATATTATATAAATCAACCCACTATAATATATGTCCCCAATACAAAGTCAGCATCTGATTTCTAATTTTTTTTTCAAGAAAATGTTTATTATTCTGTCCTTAGGTTAAAATTTTACCCCATTATTGAGTCTAATTGGTCTATTGGTTGTATCGGACTTTTGATTCCAAGCCATCAAAAATACACTAAGCCCAGATGTGCCGGGTATATAAGCTTTGGTTCCACCGAAGTTAACATTTTTCCTTGTTTCTTGTTTAAATAAATTTTTTGAAATAATTCAACGTTGCAACCACTTAATGCTTTAATGTTCAGACGCTGCTTTGAAAATTATATATCTAAATGTGTAGATTCACTTTTCAGGCATTAGTATTCACATGAATATAGAATTTTTTGGTACATGCAAAGTCTGTATCAAACAATGCTCAAGCAATGGCCTGCGTTTGACATGAATTCATTTATTGAACAATCAAAAAAAAAAAAAAAAAACTTGTGCTCAAATTTCGCACAGCTTGCAATATTTTTCAATTAAAAACTAATAAATAACTTTACCAAAAAAAAAAAAAAATAAAATAAAATAAATTTTAGCTAAATTTCTAAAAAACAATAATTTTAATCAACGAACACGAGCAGCACTGAAAACCATTTGGACAGCACTTCAAGTTGAACCACAGCAACCACGAATGCATGTTTTTCGTTAAAATTTGTATCCAAATGAAATATATTGGAAATAAATAGTCAACTGAGCCTAGAGCAGTCGAAAACCAGCCAAAAGCAAATTTATTTTTTTCATTGCCACTGCCTCTATTACCAGATTTATTTCATATATGCATACATACTCGTACATATGCACTTCATTCATGCGTTCGATTTTCATTCATTTCATTTTGGTATTTTTCCGAAAAATTTTTTATAGTAAAACCGATTTTTGGCTTGCCACGGACATGTAATTACACGCACTTAAAGTGCTCCCTCCGGTTAGCTGGTTACTCCGCCAAGCAACGATTTGCAATAATTACATACAGCGTTGCCAGCCGCGTTACGAGAAAAAAAAAGAAAATTGTGGCAGTGTATGTGGTATGAAAAAATTATTTTTTTTATAAAAATAAGCGTTATTTGTAGTTTATCAAAGGAGTTTATTGAACAAAAAAAATGAAAAACTTAGAAGCGAAGCAAAACTGTAAGAACAAAAAATTTTGTAATGAACTAACAGTCTTTGGAAAATATTTTCTCCCATAGACGAAGGGAAGTATTGACAGATGGACATAGTAATTACATATTTGATGTTTGGCGAATTTTTTTTTTCTCGAAATTTTCTGCTATATAATGTATTTTTCTTTCCTAGATACTACTGTTCCCCATATTTCTGGAAATTTACGGATACTAGCTCGGAAGAGCTTGTCGTTTGTCTTTTGGAGTCAATCCATGAAGTCGGCTAGAGCATTATCTAGAGAATACGGCGTTTGCGGTAGCACTTTCCATTTGACTGATTCGGAGGTACGTCATCGTGTTGAAAAATCACCATTTCGTGTGATTCGGCATATTCCGGTCGTTTTTCGTTAATTGAGTTCAATACAGCTTCCCTGTAATTGTTTTATTCGGTTTCAAGAGCTCAAAATAGATCTCACCACGCTGTTATCACCAAATACAGATCATTCATATCAGTGAATATTTCGCTGTGCTTGTGATAATGATGTTTGGCCGACCTTAATGTACACTTCTTCATACCCTGTTCCCTAGGTGTAAACGGATATATTAAGTTTGTGCGAATGTATGTAACAGACAGAAGGAGGCTAGATAGACTCTATAGAGTATATTTATTTTTGATCAGCGTTGGAAGGGTAGTCGAACTAGCTATATCCGTCCGTCTATCCGTATGTCATGCTGTCTGCCGTATGGAAACGATTATCCCGGAGACTATAAGGGATAGAGCTTTAATATTTGAAATTTAGACTCTCCTAAGTTGTCAAGTGAGCACTTACAAACAGTTTTTCTCTAGCCTCTTTTGAAGGGGTACCCCCATACAAATCTACCTCAAAACTATGGGTTTTTGCATTAAACCGACATTATTTCCCTACTCTATTAAGTCTATTTATAATAAATAATGTCTAGGATAGTCCCAATGAAATAGACCAAATTGGGTAGATCAATCGAAATATGAGGTATAGCCCCCATAAAAATACACCCCTTTTCTAAGTGTTTGTATGAAAATCCAATACAATGAGGTATGGTAGTAAAATAGGACTTAAGAGTTAGACTTAGAGTTGACCATGATCGACTTCAGTCTTCTTTCTTTTACTTTTTATTGCCATTCACAATTCACTCTACATTGGGATGTCAGAAAAACATTCCATTTGTGCCGCTCAAACAGGTGTAAAATCACTTTTTAATGTTTCACGGATTCAATTCGAATAGTATCCAATCATTCCCAAGGCTTTTTAAAACCTGGAAATAGTTGCTTGGTAAACTGCCAGTGATTCTGCAATGGGTTTTTCGTCGGGTAATGATTCGGCAGATCCGGACGTGTTCTTTCACAACAAAATCTTCACTTTCAGAGCGTTGAAACCTGTGGCAAAACATTCTTTCACTAATGATGCCCTCACCATAAATTTTTGTAGCCATTCGGCTTGCTTAAGCTGCAAGAAAATTAAAACTTGATGCATATTTTCTCAAAAATGTTGATGATTTGACGTTCTTCGGCTGACATTCTAAATCAGTGCTTAACTGCATCGCCAACTATCGACAAGAACTAATGCGTAAACCCAATATATAAGGGCACATATATAATATTATATTGATTATTTTCAAATTATGTTCAAACACAGTGAATGCTTGCTCCATGCTTACATCACTTTTTTTTCATATTACCTCCTAAAATAGTCTACATGTCTGCGATGCATAGTTAATATCAATTATTATCCTTTCATTATCCAATATCAATGCAAAGCATGCCACAATATAAACGTCAACGTCAAAACATTCATATGCAATTGCAATAAAATAACAATAAAAAAAAATATCATATCAACTCAACTAAATACCAGTTTCCCATGACACTTTAAGCAATTCAACGCATTATAGAGCGTGGCAAAAAAATCATAAAAAAATATATAAAATAATCCTTAATCCCGCATATACAATATGTAGTATAGAGATGCCAACATGTGCAGCTGTCTATTATTATAAAATAAAAAAAAAGAAAAAAAAAATCATATCTGTATACCAAATCAATAAATTTGCCACACTTATTGTCGTGAAACGTGTACCACTTATAAATACATGGACATCCCCATGTAGAGCCAAGCATTTGAACTAATTCAGAAATGAGAATATATATATTGTAGAACTTAAAGCGAAGTTCAAGGTGCTATAGACACATTCAAAGGCGTTGGAAAGATATTTCGTTTTGAAGCATGTAATATATATTTTTTCATTTTTTTTCTTTTTCCACATGCCACAAAACCTGGATACTGCATACAGCAGTCATAGCAGTTAGGTGGAGTGTAATAATAACAGACACACAGGTGTATGCTTTAGCTCAGACTCAATTCAAACTTGTTTTGCTGTTCTTGTTCGTGGCAAGAAGGAGTACGCTTCTTAATAATCATGATAATCAAAGGGACACGCTCACTTACACACAATACTCCGACCCGACTCGACTTGACTCGATATATATTGGTGTAGTTTGGTTGCTCCATTTATTATTGAGCATTATTTTGACTTGTTGGCAGCGCAAGAGTATAGTAAACCACTTCCTTTAAAGAAATTTACGCGTTATACTAACGAGTCTATAGTGTTGTATAGTAAAGTATACAGAGTACAACAAGTCATTCAGTCTGTTAGACAGACGGACATAGAGGACGTATATGCGTACTCTATAATTTTCTACAGAAGTGGCGAATGGCGTTGATTTTGGATTGGTTTTGGACTTCATATCTTCAGTTGCTGCTGCATTTTGTGTGCAGCTGTATAAGTTAATAACAACATTAGTTTTGGCTTCATCATACTCGGAATTCTTAGCCACATCCTCGTTGAATGAGTCTCTTTTGCATTATTTTCATTGAACTTGATTTGATTTTGTGGCAGTGAAACGTGACCATATGTAATTTGTCGTAAGGACAATAACAACAACAACAAGAATGACTGCTATTTCGGATGGCAACATTTACCTAGATACTTTGGGATATTTGATGTTCTTGTGTATGTGTGTGTTTGTGTGTGAGAAATTGTTATTATATTTATTGCACAGATTAGATGTGGTAATGAGTTCAAATGAATGTATATCAATTTAATAGAAACTTTTTTTTTTATTTATTTCAGAGCATGGAAAATTTGTAGTTATATGCAATAAATTTTCTACTTCAAAGTGAAAATGTATCTATTGAAGTTTAGATACATACAACCAGCTTATTCTGCTTGAAATAGTTTCTATTTATTTAAGCTATTTTGATTTCAAAAGTATTTATAATGAATATTTGTGAGATGCTTTTATATGATATCAGGAAAAAAAGTCTATCACTCCTCAGTTTCAATTCTGATAAAAACAAATCTGTTGCAATAACTCAAACTTTAAGAAATTTTCCATTTACATTACTCATATTCAGTTCAAATATCATTTTGATTTTTGTTTTTTGAGAAAAAATAACAAGAAAAAAAGTTAACTTCGGTTGGACCGAAGCTCATATACCTGTTACACAACATTTGACGTGGATAGACCTTCGTGTGCAGCATTTGTATTAAATTTTATTTCAAAATACTAAACAAATTAAATATATTCTTAAAAATTTAGGAATTCGCGGTCCGATTTGGACCAATTTTAAACTAAAGATTTGGCATGGTATAATAAGCATTTGTACCATATTTGAAGCCATTTGCTTTATAAATAATTTTTTCTTATAAGAACTTGACAAAATGTTATTCTTTTCTATGGGAGCCATATCTAAAAGTGGGCATGGCACATTGATTTTAACATAGAAACTACACAGGACCTAGAAAAGCTTAAGTTTAAAATTTCAGCCCAATATCTTTAAAACTGAGCGAATAAACCGCGCAGCAACACACAGACAGACGGACAGACGGACAGACGGACGGACAGACGGACAGACAGACGGACATGGCTAAATCGATTCGTCTCGTCGAGGTGATCAAGAATATATATATACTTTATAGGGTCTACGATGCCTCCTTTAATGCGTTACAAAACTTTCCGACAAACTGAATATACCTGTTTACACTAGTGTAACAGGTATAAAAACAAACTAACAAGAAAGAACGCTGCAATCGAGTAAGCTCGACTACGTGACACCCCTGCACCCAATTTTTATGAAACTTAAGTTATAACCAACCTCATTCTTTATTGTATATATATTAGTGTTTCTTGGGGTTTTTCATACTAAAAATTTTCATACAATAAATTTAAAAACTCATAAAAATGGGGGCTATAAGACTTAGTGGTTCCTTATAAACAAATTTCAGCAATTTGGTTCGGTTTAATCATGAGAAGTGGTCAGTCAAAAACTTTTTCCTTTCTGCTATAAATAACAAAAAAAGTTTTTCATGCAAAAAGTACATGAAGTGGGGGTATACCTATCTTTATTTTGTTTTACCTAATTTCGTTCGTTTTACTCAAAATATTTTTAAAATATTGATATAAAATTTTAAACTTAAGGGGGTATTCTGGTTCGAGAAAAATTTTTTTCGATTTTTTTTTTTTGCATTTTTTCTATATCTTGGATATTTGAGAATATCGCTTTAAAAAGGATTTTTTGAAACTCGAAATACTTTAGAAGGTACGGCAATTAGCGATTGCTAATTATATTGCTCATTATATTCTCCTGAACCAAGTGCAATTGACGCAGAATTCTCACCATTCTCGAACTGCATACTTTCATTCTTCACCTCACTTCTTTTTTCTCCAAAAAATAGTTTTAATATAAAAAAAAAACGGCTTTTCTTGCAAAAAAAGTATTGTTCGTCTTTTTTTGAACCCACGTTTTTCGAACTGTCAACCAAGTTTTCTCCGGTTCTTCTGAACAGATTTTGCAAAATTTTTTTTTTTTTAAATGGCCGTTATTTTGTCAAAAAAAAAATCGCAAACATTTTTTTGAGGTACTAATGAGAATTACATCTTTACTGATTATAACCCCATATTTACTTTTCATTTCCGACAATCCGGAGACCCGGAATCGTGGCCGCCAGCACCATACCTTTTTTTTTTTTTAACCGCGTACTTTGAACGCCGATAACTTATCAAAAAGCCCTCTTAAAAAAAAAAAAACAAGAAGTTTTCTATTAACTTAAATTAATTTATAATTGAATAAAAAACTCCAATCAAATATGTCTTTCCCTTTTCAAAAGAGATTTTTAAAAAAAAATGGTCTAAAAACAGCCTCATGAACCAGAATACCCCCTTTAGCTTTTTTTGGTCCTAGGCAATTTGTATGTTAGAATCAAGGTGTCACGCCTAGTTTAAGGTATAGCCCCCATATAAACTTATCACCCATTATCGAGTTTTTGTATGAAAACATTAATTTTTCCTGAATGAATCCAATTAAAATTTGGTTAAATCAATTCCAACGTCCGCCTAAGTGAACGCTATCGATATGTTAAGGACTCATTTTGGTTATCTTCATAATAAGTAAATTGCTGCTCGGCTAGGCCATGACTCATCGACCCGAAAAGGTCTTAATCGGCAGAAGCGATGTCTGAAGAATACAGTGGGTAAGGTTGAACTTCCAATTTCAGCGATTCCAAGGTTGTCTTGATCGGTTTAGCAACATGTGGCCGAACGTTGTCATGCTGATAGATAGAGTTCCCCCCGTTATCATTTCATTCAGTTTAAGAAGCTCATAGTAATGCACGCCACGCTGGTCCCATCAAATACATAGCATAAACTTCATGAAATGAATATTCGGCCTTGCGAAAGATTTTTTTGGTACCTAGTCGGGCAAAACCCATGACATTTTAAACTTGGGGTTTATCTTAATGAGCCCACTTTTTTCATCGGCAGTAACAATTGAATTCAAAAAACATCCTTCCTCTTTACCGTATCAAGCAGCTGTTTAGCGGTGAAAAATTTTACTGTAAATTAAGTAATTTTAATGAACTAAGACCAGCAAAAATATTTTATTTGGAATCCAAGTTTGTTGTTGTTATTATCGATACTATGGGGGCCACGCCCACCGCTCCAAGTTTTCTAAAACGACATACATATGCTATCTTTTAAGTTGGACCAAAACAAAATATTATTGAATTTGGTTTAGCGCCAATTTCGAATATTTTCGATGAAATTTTTGTTCTATTCTTTGGGGACCATGCTTAACACCCCACTTAGGGGGGTTGAATATCTACACGCTATTTCATAAAAATATTGCAAACATTGTGACTCAATAATTTTATAAGACAGACAGACAGACAGACAGACAGACAGACAGACAGACAGACAGACAGACAGACAGACAGACAGACAGACAGACAGACAGACAGACAGACAGACAGACAGACAGACAGACAGACAGACAGACAGACAGACAGACAGACAGACAGACAGACAGACAGACAGACAGACAGACAGACAGACAGACAGACAGACAGACAGACAGACAGACAGACAGACAGACAGACAGACAGACAGACAGACAGACAGACAGACAGACAGACAGACAGACAGACAGACAGACAGACAGACAGACAGACAGGACAGACAGACAGACAGACAGACAGACAGACAGACAGACAGACAGACAGACAGACAGACAGACAGACAGACAGACAGACAGACAGACAGACAGACAGACAGACAGACAGACAGACAGACAGACAGACAGACAGACAGACAGACAGACAGACAGACAGACAGACAGACAGACAGACAGACAGACAGACAGACAGACAGACAGACAGACAGACAGACAGACAGACAGACAGACAGACAGACAGACAGACAGACAGACAGACAGACAGACAGACAGACAGACAGACAGACAGACAGACAGACAGACAGACAGACAGACAGACAGACAGACAGACAGACAGACAGACAGACAGACAGACAGACAGACAGACAGACAGACAGACAGACAGACAGACAGACAGACAGACAGACAGACAGACAGACAGACAGACAGACAGACAGACAGACAGACAGACAGACAGACAGACAGACAGACAGACAGACAGACAGACAGACAGACAGACAGACAGACAGACAGACAGACAGACAGACAGACAGACAGACAGACAGACAGACAGACAGACAGACAGACAGACAGACAGACAGACAGACAGACAGACAGACAGACAGACAGACAGACAGACAGACAGACAGACAGACAGACAGACAGACAGACAGACAGACAGACAGACAGACAGACAGACAGACAGACGACAGACAGACAGACAGACAGACAGACAGACAGACAGACAGACAGACAGACAGACAGACAGACAGACAGACAGACAGACAGACAGACAGACAGACAGACAGACAGACAGACAGACAGACAGACAGACAGACAGACAGACAGACAGACAGACAGACAGACAGACACAGACAGACAGACAGACAGACAGACAGACAGACAGACAGACAGACAGACAGACAGACAGACAGACAGACAGACAGACAGACAGACAGACAGACAGACAGACAGACAGACAGACAGACAGACAGACAGACAGACAGACAGACAGACAGACAGACAGACAGACAGACAGACAGACAGACAGACAGACAGACAGACAGACAGACAGACAGACAGACAGACAGACAGACAGACAGAGACAGACAGACAGACAGACAGACAGACAGACAGACAGACAGACAGACAGACAGACAGACAGACAGACAGACAGACAGACAGACAGACAGACAGACAGACAGACAGACAGACAGACAGACAGACAGACAGACAGACAGACAGACAGACAGACAGACAGACAGACAGACAGACAGACAGACAGACAGACAGACAGACAGACAGACAGACAGACAGACAGACAGACAGACAGACAGACAGACAGACAGACAGACAGACAGACAGACAGACAGACAGAGACAGACAGACAGACAGACAGACAGACAGACAGACAGACAGACAGATGACAGACAGACAGACAGACAGACAGACAGACAGACAGACAGACAGACAGACAGACAGACAGACAGACAGACAGACAGACAGACAGACAGACAGACAGACAGACAGACAGACAGACAGACAGACAGACAGACAGACAGACAGACAGACAGACAGACAGACAGACAGACAGACAGACAGACAGACAGACAGACAGACAGACAGACAGACAGACAGACAGACAGACAGACAGACAGACAGACAGACAGACAGACAGACAGACAGACAGACAGACAGACAGACAGACAGACAGACAGACAGACAGACAGACAGACAGACAGACAGACAGACAGACAGACAGACAGACAGACAGACAGACAGACAGACAGACAGACAGACAGACAGACAGACAGACAGACAGACAGACAGACAGACAGACAGACAGACAGACAGACAGACAGACAGACAGACAGACAGACAGACAGACAGACAGACAGACAGACAGACAGACAGACAGACAGACAGACAGACAGACAGACAGACAGACAGACAGACAGACAGACAGACAGACAGACAGACAGACAGACAGACAGACAGACAGACAGACAGACAGACAGACAGACAGACAGACAGACAGACAGACAGACAGACAGACAGACAGACAGACAGACAGACAGACAGACAGACAGACAGACAGACAGACAGACAGACAGACAGACAGACAGACAGACAGACAGACAGACAGACAGACAGACAGACAGACAGACAGACAGACAGACAGACAGACAGACAGACAGACAGACAGACAGACAGACAGACAGACAGACAGACAGACAGACAGACAGACAGACAGACAGACAGACAGACAGACAGACAGACAGACAGACAGACAGACAGACAGACAGACAGACAGACAGACAGACAGACAGACAGACAGACAGACAGACAGACAGACAGACAGACAGACAGACAGACAGACAGACAGACAGACAGACAGACAGACAGACAGACAGACAGACAGACAGACAGACAGACAGACAGACAGACAGACAGACAGACAGACAGACAGACAGACAGACAGACAGACAGACAGACAGACAGACAGACAGACAGACAGACAGACAGACAGACAGACAGACAGACAGACAGACAGACAGACAGACAGACAGACAGACAGACAGACAGACAGACAGACAGACAGACAGACAGACAGACAGACAGACAGACAGACAGACAGACAGACAGACAGACAGACAGACAGACAGACAGACAGACAGACAGACAGACAGACAGACAGACAGACAGACAGACAGACAGACAGACAGACAGACAGACAGACAGACAGACAGACAGACAGACAGACAGACAGACAGACAGACAGACAGACAGACAGACAGACAGACAGACAGACAGACAGACAGACAGACAGACAGACAGACAGACAGACAGACAGACAGACAGACAGACAGACAGAGACAGACAGACAGACAGACAGACAGACAGACAGACAGACAGACAGACAGACAGACAGACAGACAGACAGACAGACAGAGACAGACAGACAGACAGACAGACAGACAGACAGACAGACAGACAGACAGACAGACAGACAGACAGACAGACAGACAGACAGACAGACAGACAGACAGACAGACAGACAGACAGACAGACAGACAGACAGACAGACAGACAGACAGACAGACAGACAGACAGACAGACAGACAGACAGACAGACAGACAGACAGACAGACAGACAGACAGACAGACAGACAGACAGACAGACAGACAGACAGACAGACAGACAGACAGACAGACAGACAGACAGACAGACAGACAGACAGACAGACAGACAGACAGACAGACAGACAGACAGACAGACAGACAGACAGACAGACAGACAGACAGACAGACAGACAGACAGACAGACAGACAGACAGACAGACAGACAGACAGACAGACAGACAGACAGACAGACAGACAGACAGACAGACAGACAGACAGACAGACAGACAGACAGACAGACAGACAGACAGACAGACAGACAGACAGACAGACAGACAGACAGACAGACAGACAGACAGACAGACAGACAGACAGACAGACAGACAGACAGACAGACAGACAGACAGACAGACAGACAGACAGACAGACAGACAGACAGACAGACAGACAGACAGACAGACAGACAGACAGACAGACAGACAGACAGACAGACAGACAGACAGACAGACAGACAGACAGACAGACAGACAGACAGACAGACAGACAGACAGACAGACAGACAGACAGACAGACAGACAGACAGACAGACAGACAGACAGACAGACAGACAGACAGACAGACAGACAGACAGACAGACAGACAGACAGACAGACAGACAGACAGACAGACAGACAGACAGACAGACAGACAGACAGACAGACAGACAGACAGACAGACAGACAGACAGACAGACAGACAGACAGACAGACAGACAGACAGACAGACAGACAGACAGACAGACAGACAGACAGACAGACAGACAGACAGACAGACAGACAGACAGACAGACAGACAGACAGACAGACAGACAGACAGACAGACAGACAGACAGACAGACAGACAGACAGACAGACAGACAGACAGACAGACAGACAGACAGACAGACAGACAGACAGACAGACAGACAGACAGACAGACAGACAGACAGACAGACAGACAGACAGACAGACAGACAGACAGACAGACAGACAGACAGACAGACAGACAGACAGACAGACAGACAGACAGACAGACAGACAGACAGACAGACAGACAGACAGACAGACAGACAGACAGACAGACAGACAGACAGACAGACAGACAGACAGACAGACAGACAGACAGACAGACAGACAGACAGACAGACAGACAGACAGACAGACAGACAGACAGACAGACAGACAGACAGACAGACAGACAGACAGACAGACAGACAGACAGACAGACAGACAGACAGACAGACAGACAGACAGACAGACAGACAGACAGACAGACAGACAGACAGACAGACAGACAGACAGACAGACAGACAGACAGACAGACAGACAGACAGACAGACAGACAGACAGACAGACAGACAGACAGACAGACAGACAGACAGACAGACAGACAGACAGACAGACAGACAGACAGACAGACAGACAGACAGAGACAGACAGACAGACAGACAGACAGACAGACAGACAGACAGACAGACAGACAGACAGACAGACAGACAGACAGACAGACAGACAGACAGACAGACAGACAGACAGACAGACAGACAGACAGACAGACAGACAGACAGACAGACAGACAGACAGACAGACAGACAGACAGACAGACAGACAGACAGACAGACAGACAGACAGACAGACAGACAGACAGACAGACAGACAGACAGACAGACAGACAGACAGACAGACAGACAGACAGACAGACAGACAGACAGACAGACAGACAGACAGACAGACAGACAGACAGACAGACAGACAGACAGACAGACAGACAGACAGACAGACAGACAGACAGACAGACAGACAGACAGACAGACAGACAGACAGACAGACAGACAGACAGACAGACAGACAGACAGACAGACAGACAGACAGACAGACAGACAGACAGACAGACAGACAGACAGACAGACAGACAGACAGACAGACAGACAGACAGACAGACAGACAGACAGACAGACAGACAGACAGACAGACAGACAGACAGACAGACAGACAGACAGACAGACAGACAGACAGACAGACAGACAGACAGACAGACAGACAGACAGACAGACAGACAGACAGACAGACAGACAGACAGACAGACAGACAGACAGACAGACAGACAGACAGACAGACAGACAGACAGACAGACAGACAGACAGACAGACAGACAGACAGACAGACAGACAGACAGACAGACAGACAGACAGACAGACAGACAGACAGACAGACAGACAGACAGACAGACAGACAGACAGACAGACAGACAGACAGACAGACAGACAGACAGACAGACAGACAGACAGACAGACAGACAGACAGACAGACAGACAGACAGACACAGACAGACAGACAGACAGACAGACAGACAGACAGACAGACAGACAGACAGACAGACAGACAGACAGACAGACAGACAGACAGACAGACAGACAGACAGACAGACAGACAGACAGACAGACAGACAGACAGACAGACAGACAGACAGACAGACAGACAGACAGACAGACAGACAGACAGACAGACAGACAGACAGACAGACAGACAGACAGACAGACAGACAGACAGACAGACAGACAGACAGACAGACAGACAGACAGACAGACAGACAGACAGACAGACAGACAGACAGACAGACAGACAGACAGACAGACAGACAGACAGACAGACAGACAGACAGACAGACAGACAGACAGACAGACAGACAGACAGACAGACAGACAGACAGACAGACAGACAGACAGACAGACAGACAGACAGACAGACAGACAGACAGACAGACAGACAGACAGACAGACAGACAGACAGACAGACAGACAGACAGACAGACAGACAGACAGACAGACAGACAGACAGACAGACAGACAGACAGACAGACAGACAGACAGACAGACAGACAGACAGACAGACAGACAGACAGACAGACAGACAGACAGACAGACAGACAGACAGACAGACAGACAGACAGACAGACAGACAGACAGACAGACAGACAGACAGACAGACAGACAGACAGACAGACAGACAGACAGACAGACAGACAGACAGACAGACAGACAGACAGACAGACAGACAGACAGACAGACAGACAGACAGACAGACAGACAGACAGACAGACAGACAGACAGACAGACAGACAGACAGACAGACAGACAGACAGACAGACAGACAGACAGACAGACAGACAGACAGACAGACAGACAGACAGACAGACAGACAGACAGACAGACAGACAGACAGACAGACAGACAGACAGACAGACAGACAGACAGACAGACAGACAGACAGACAGACAGACAGACAGACAGACAGACAGACAGACAGACAGACAGACAGACAGACAGACAGACAGACAGACAGACAGACAGACAGACAGACAGACAGACAGACAGACAGACAGACAGACAGACAGACAGACAGACAGACAGACAGACAGACAGACAGACAGACAGACAGACAGACAGACAGACAGACAGACAGACAGACAGACAGACAGACAGACAGACAGACAGACAGACAGACAGACAGACAGACAGACAGACAGACAGACAGACAGACAGACAGACAGACAGACAGACAGACAGACAGACAGACAGACAGACAGACAGACAGACAGACAGACAGACAGACAGACAGACAGATATTGCCCCAGTGGCCCCAATACAAACCAATCTCTTTACCCTAGATAACTTTGGATGTTGTAATTGTTTTAAGAGCCGGCCAACAGGCCAGAGCTCCATAACAAAGGATCGGACGTACAACTTCAGTTTATAGCCATCTTCGGTGAGAGACCCCATCTGCGACCGAATAGCTTGGAACACGATTAGAAAGCAATCGTCGCCTTCTTCACTCTTTCCTGGATTTTATCTTTCCAGGTTAGTTTGGGATCTAAGATAAGACCCACGTACTTTGTCCTGTCAGAAAGGGATGATACTTTACTTTCGGAATTTTATACCTATTTGTGAAAAGAATCAGCTTTGTTTTCTCTGGGTTGACTCCGAGGCCACAGGTAGTGGCCCATCTGGTAAGTCTTCCTTGAGCCCCCTCCATGATATTGCTTATCACGGAGGGACAGAGACCGGACACGAGTACCACAATGTCGTCTGCGTATGCTACAGCCTTAACACCCGGTCCTGGCGGTCCTGATGGGATGCACTTGTGGTTCTTAACCACTGCAACCCGGAAAATGGATGTCCATAAGGATATCGAGGGATTCAGTCAGCGTTTCTGTGGCTCTGCCATTAGATCTCTGCAAGAGAGACAAGTTGGCATGTCGCTTTGCCAACAGTTTGCTTAACCTAGCTGACTCACCAATATTTTGTATAGACTCGTAGAACGTTTTCCAGGCCTTTTTCTTGGCAACGCGAACTGCTTTTTTATACCTACGCAAACTATCTTTTTAGGGTTGCTATTATTAATAGCACTAGAAACTGTTAGAAAATATTTTTGGCATGTTCAAGGGATATCCGATATTCGGGCCTGGGACCCATATGTGGACCCTAAAAAAATTTTTTGAGCAATGTTTGTTTTTTTATACCCGCCAAACATAATGTGAAGGATGATGTGATGAATATCTGGGTCCTCCGACCAATGATGGGACTCCTGTGGAGCCACTAGAACATGAAGAGGTTACTGAAGTTATACAAAGGTTTAAAAACAACAAAGCGGCAGGAGCAGACGAATTACCCGCAGAGTTATATAGAACCGCCAGCGAAGATTTGATTGGATGTATGCATCAACTCTTGTGCAAGATATGGACCAGTGAGCGAATGTCTGATGACTGGAACCTAAGTGTGCTGTGCCCAGTTTTTAAGAAAGGAGACCCTGCAGTCTACGCAAACTATCGCGGAATAAGTCTCCTCCCAATTGCACCTAAAATCCTCTCTGGCGTAATGTGAAATATCCTGAAACCGTATGTAGGACGTATAGTTGGATAGTGCCTGTGCGGTTTTGGACCAAAGAAGTCAACCATCGACTCCATATTTACTCTACGACAGATCCTGGAAAAATCCAAAGAGAAACAAAATGACACACATCACCCATTTGTCGACTTTATAGCCGCTTTCGATACGCCAATCAGATCAAAGTCTTCGTATCTCTGCAAAATCGTCCGCCTCTGCATGATGACGCTGAAAAACACCCAAAGCGTTGTCAGCGTCGGTAAAAATCTCTTTCGACCCCTTTGACACCAAGAGAGGCTTCAGACAGGGCGATGCGTTGTCGTGCGACTTTTTCAACCTCCTGATAGAGTACATTCTGAAACAATGCCCAAACGTCAACCGGAAAAGCAATATTTTCTGCAAAGAAACTATGCAGCTCGCATATGCCGTGCGGTCACCAGGGCGTTCTCAATCATCGAAAAAATGTCTCGTCCAATGGGACTGACGGTGAACGAGAACAAGACGAAGTACTTGGTATCTTGGTCTCTGAGGACAGAGAACTTCAGCTTTGAGGCTGTAGAAAACTTCATCCAATTGGTCTCAGATGTAAAAAACGACAACAACATTAGTCAGGAGATTAAACGAAGAATCACTCTTTCTAACCGTAGCTATTTTCGTATCGGTAAGCAAATGCAGAGTAGAGTTCTGTTCAGAGAAACAAAAATTAAACTCTACAAGACGCTAATAATGCCTGTCCTGATGTATGGCTCAGAAGCATGGGTCATGACAGAATCGGATAAGTCGGCGTTGGGCGTATTTGAGAGGAAGATACTTCGGAGATTTTTTGGTCCAGTTAGAGTGAAAAATGACATCCGTATGCACACGAATGATGAGCTGTATAAGCTATATACCGACATCAACATATTCAGGAACATCCAATACAAAAGGCTGTCCTGCCCTGGTCACCTACGTCGGATGGACACAGAAGCTCCGGTAAGAATAGTTTAAAAGCAAACGTGAATCAAATCGGAGGGGTGCGTCAAAAAGGACGTCCACCGATTCGTTGGTAGGACCAGGTCCTAGAGGACATCCGCAAGATCGGTAAACCGAACTGGTATCGTCTGGCTGGTTTACGTATTTTTACGACACAAGCACACAACATAATGTCATTAAAAAGCGAGTAACTTTTTAACCTGTCAACCAATTTACATGAAGTTGGATCACCAAACGAGCGTGCTGAAACTTTTGCTGAGAGTCTGGAAGCCCGTTTTCAGCCATTTGACACTACTAATGCAGAAACAAAAATGGAAGTAAAATCGATGATTGACAGCCCAGGACAACTTGCTCTTCCAGTAACTCCTATAACGGTTGACGAAGTCCAGTCGCTTATAAAAAATCTACAGACTAAAAAAGCCCCAGGTGAAGACGGGTTGGATAATTTTACGTTGAAAGCTTTGCCAGCCAAAGCAGTACTTTTCTGGTTCTAATTTTCAACGCAGTGCTGCGGTTAGGTCATATCCCAAGGCAGTGGAAAAAAGCAAAAATATGTATGATTCATAAACCAGGGAAGAGCCCGTCAGCAGTGGATTCATACAGACCAATCAGCTTACTCCCAACGATAGCCAAGTTATTTGAGAGGTGTTTATTGAAAAGAATGCTTATGCTTGATACGGTTAAAAAACGAATTCCACCTTTCCAGTTTGGTTTCCGAAAAGCCCATGGAACTCCTGAACAACTGAATAGAGTGGTTAATTTCATACTCGAAGGTTTTGATGCCAAAGAGTACGTTGTTGCGGCCTACTTGGATATAACCCAAGCTTTTGATAGAGTTTGGCATGATGGCCTCCTATTCAAACTTAAAAGTATTTTGCCACCCCAGCTTTACTCACTAATAAGAAGCTATCTATCGGACAGAACTTTTTCAGTAGTACTGGATGGAATTGAATCGAGTGTCAAAGAAATTCGAGCTGGAGTTCCTCAAGGAAGTGTGCTTGGTCCTACACTATACTCGCTCTTCACCCATGACATGCCAACTGCCACTCAAATTCCAATGGACGATCCCCAGGACCTAATCATTTGTACATTTGCTGATGATACAGCCATCCTGTCTAGGAACAAATGTATCTACAATGCCACTGATTCATTGCAATTATACTTGCACGATTTTGGTCAGTGGGCAAAACGTTGGAACATTAATATCAACCTTACTAAATGCGTCAGTGTAACTCATAGCTTGCGAAGAGATGACTGCCCGGGAGTTTTTCTCCAGGACCACCTGCTGAGCCATTGTCCTGGATACAAATATCTTGGAATTTTCTTGGACAGGCGACTTACATTTTCGAAACACATAACTACCGTGGTTAGATCTCTCGGTGCCAGGATAGTAAAGTTGAGCTGGCTCCTTCATTGCAAAAATAAACTATCCTTAAAAAATAAGGTCAATATATATAAGGCTATAATAGCACCAGCTTGGAGATATGGAATCCAGGTATTTGGTATAGCAGCAAAATCGCATCTTAATAAAATAAGAGTTCTTCAGGCTAAATTTCTTCGCAGAATTTCAAATACTCCTTGGTTCATGCGTACTTCTAATTTAGAGAAAGACCTAAAAGTTCCCAAAATTGGTGATGTAATTCGTAGTCAGGCAGCAACGTACTTAGAGCGTTTGAGAAACCACCCCAATCAGCTTGCTAGGCGACTTCTAAAGCGACGCAAAAGAGAGGAGTTGTCGTAAAACGACGGCTCCAGAGAATACATCCGAAAGACCTTGTAGAGAGAGTAATAAACTAGCTTTGGCCTTAAAAAGGTAAATTTAGAGTATTTTATATTAAAATTATATGTATAAAAATTAAATGAAGAGAAATTTTTCTTCTAGAAATTAATAAAAAATTAACTTATTCTTAAGTTGTATTGTAAATATTGATAGTATAAATTTAATTTAAGTTGTTCATTAATAACAGAATAATTAAAATAAAAAAAAAAAAAAAAAAAAAAAAAAAAAAAAAAAAAAAAAAACACAACATGAAGTTGGCTGCGTTTGAAAGGTGACCCTTTACCTTTTTAATGTTATCAATAGATGGCATTACGTGTTCTGTGATTTAAACAAAAAGTCCCCTTATTTATTGAACATACTGTGTATGACTCTTTTAAGTTTAATGTTCAGCTTGACACTATATAAATTTATCATACTCTGGGCGGACAGGCGCCGGACTTGGTAACATCGATTATTCTCTCATTACACATTAAGAATATTTAGTTGATAAGTAGAAGTAAAAAAAAACGCCAGCAAAGCTGTGGGTACAAGCTAGTATGTATATATACATTATGTTACGTGATGCATTTCTAAAGCCTCAAAAAAATTGTTTTTCTTAAAAAATAAAAAGTATGTATGTTATAGTGGCCCGATCCTGGTCATATCGGTAGTATACTCATGGGATAAAAATAGAAGGTGTTTTACCCAATTTGAAGCAAATACATTGATAAATTAGAACTATTTTCTTACAAAAACTCAGAAATTGATGCTAGATTTGTATGGACCCTATATCTTAAAATGAGCGTGGTTCCGTTCAAATTTCAAGTCAATATCTTTTAAATGTTTTTCGAGTAAAACGGACGGACTTCTCTAAATCGATTTGTCTCGTCGAGCTGATCAATTATATATATACTTTATGGGGTCTCCGATGCCTCCTTTAATGCGTTACAAACTTTCCAACAAATTGATAATACCCTTCACCCTATGTGAGGTGGTTTTATTAAGTATTCCTTGGCTCTAATAACTTTGTATGCAAAAACCAAGGTCACACATCCAGTATTAGGTGTAGTGCCCAGTCGCAGGTGTAGTAGACTGCTCCCTGGTAACGAAGTTTTTTTTTTCACCTTTAACATTCTATTTTACATCCCTATTTCCACTGAAAAACTGATTTCAAAGGTTTTTTGTACCTACGAAAGGTTTAAACGAGTAGAAGAATATTAAATTTTCAGCTTTACACAGTGGGCAAGAGGACCCTCCAAAGTGGCGAAAATTGATCAAATTTTAGTATTGAAATATACTTAAAAGACTAGGCGACCTAATACTATATAGACATACGTAGATAAGGCCCAAGTAAGTAAATTTAGTAAATTAATTGATATTTAATTATAAGTAGTTACTGAAATTTAAAATTTAATTCAGGTAATTTTAACCTTCTAAATGTTATGCTTCCATGAAGGTATATAAAACTTGTAATTTTTACAAAATTTTTGTTCATGACATTCTACTAATTAGACATTCACCTCCGTTAAGCGTGACAATGAAACGACTATGGGGCCATTTTGTTCCTAAACGTATATACTATAAGGTATATATGCTACTTTGTAAAATTTGGTCAAAAATTTTTACCTTCAAAACGTCTGTGAGGTCTGAGCGTTTATATACTGGCACAATATTTTTCTCAAAATAATGATTTCAGTTACTTTAAAAAACTTCGTATAAAAGAGTTTTTGGGGTCGCTGATCACGATTATTTTTCAAAATTTTAAATGGTGGACCCAATATGGCGGTCGACTTTTTAAAATATTTATATATTTTTATGAAACTTCGTATACGTCGGTTTTTGGAGCAGTTCAGCCTGCCAAGACTTTACCTATACAATGAAGATTTTTGCGACTGACTGATTTATTGTCATGTGCCACGGGATCACCAAAGGGGTCATTTAATATATATTTTGGGTTGCTGAATCCGAAACTGAAGTCAGAATGTCAAAGTTACTTCGCATTTTCATTCTAACCTCAAAACCGGATTTTTTGCTACACATCCACTCAAAAAAAAATCATGACTTGTGCAGTGGACCAGGGTAGTCATTTTTAATGTATTTTGGGTCGCTGAGTCCGAATCTGAAAGTTGGCTCGCATTTTCATTCTAATCTCAATAAACTGACAACATTTTGTAATTTTTCCTCAGAAATTTAAAAAACACGTAATTTTTTTGCAATTTTTGGTCTTGTGCGGTGGACCAGGGTAGTAAATCCTAATGAATTTTGGGCCTCTGAGTCCAAATCTGAATTCGGAATTTGATTATACAATCTGACTTATACTATTCGAATGTGTATTAATAATAATGAATAATAAAATCAGAGCCCCACAAACCCCTGAATACGATTTTTTTTTTGTAAAAGTCGACCACCATATTGGATTCGTCATTTTTAATTCTGGAAATTGGACTTCATATTTGTAATCGAAACACCGAAAACCCCCGTAATTGAAGTTTCATAAAAATCTATGAATATTTGGAAAAATCGACTGCCATATTGGATCCGCCATTTTGAATTTTGCTACCCGAAAAACCCCCTTTTATGAAGTGATATTAAAATGAATTGATTGATTCACATTTTCGCCACTTTTGAGGATCTCCTAGCCCACTCTGCTTTGGATAGACAATTTTTTATGACCCAGGCCGACCATAAAAACGTTGTTTCCAGTTTTTACGGTACTGTACTGTAACTTCGTTAATATTTTCAATATCATTCTAAAAAAGTCAGTATATTCTTAATATATGTATAGTACTTTCAAAATATGTGAAAAAAATTAGATGGTGCCTCTTGACAGCTGTGGAATATCAAAGTTTCATTTTGCTTAATCTCTTATTGTATCCGAAATAATCAGTTTCATTCAGTGGAGAGCATGACGGACTGACTAGCGGACAGATAACCATGTTTCTACCGACTTTCATTCCAATGCAGATCTAGAATATATATACATACTTTATATACCGCACAGGACCTTTTGTTCCTGAAAATATACCTATCCAATAGCAAAACCCTCGTTATGTTTTCAAAAGTTAGCTCGATTTTCTTTTTTATAGCCTTTTAAAGATTTTTAGTTTCAGGAAATTTTGGGTTTTTTTTTTTTTTAAAGTCAAATTAGACTTTATATATATTTGAGAATGATGTTTGCCTAAAAGTCCAACGATGGTTTCTTTTATCGATTTCCACGCAATGATCTCAATGTTTACTAAGACTCTGTCAAAGTCTTCAGATTTTACCAATTTACGGATATCAGGATCATTTAAAACGCCTGAAAGGAATTAAAATATACATGAAAAATATATACAAATAAATGTTAAATGTGTATGTATGTGAAAATAAATAAATCTCAGGATCTTACCATTTTTCGATTTCGCATCGCTGATATTTGGGAACATAAAAAGTTACAAGTAATGACGAAATAAATTGAATACATCAAAAAAAGGCTGATTTCTATGTCTAATTTGGCGTATAGAAAATCCCCAAAAACTCCTGAAAATATAAACCTTCAAAAGGCTTTAAAAAAAAATCTAGCTTACTTCTAAAAACCCAACGAAGGTTTTACTATTGGATAGGTATATTTTCAGAAAAAAAAGGTCCGGTGCCGTTTGATGTTGGTCACTCTAAAATTGTCGCACATTGTTATCTATCATAATGTATTCCACTTTGCTTCCGTAATCATTTAATTTTGCCATATGAGTAAACTCAAACAATTTCAAATTATTCGTGCTCCGGCAACATTTTGCATTACATGTGAGAAATCAGCTGTCGGTTACAAACTGGCAATAAACTGTCTGACATAATCGTTAATGGTTTTTGCTTTTACAAAATTGTCTGCTTAGTGAACTTCACGAATCGTAACGAATTTAAATTTTTAATGAAGTCACGAATCGTAACAAATTTAAATTTTTAAATTCAAAATTACATATTAAAATTTTTTTTTTTATTTTCTATCAGAAAATTAAAAAAAAAAAAGTTTAATTTCTCGGTCTAAAAAATTAATATTACAATAAAATTCAATTTTTAAAATAAAATTGAAAATAAAAGTTATTTTTATATTTGTTTTTTAAAAGTTTAAAATAAAAATTGAGCTGATATATCTTTGAATAAGTGACATACTATATAAATATGATCTGCGCATCAATACCTTTCTGGTGATTTACATATTTATTTGTCCTATCTATTTAAAGGTTCCAGTCCATAGACAAACATACGTGTAAAAAGGATTGTTTACTATATTTTATTTGTATTTTAACATATTATTATAATTGTTTTATTATAATTGTGATTAATTATAAACTACTTTATTCGAACTTATTCCAACTGAAGTTTCGTTCTTCTCGGCAGATTGATTCCGACTGATTTATTTAAAAAAAATATTAAAAATAAAAATCTGTACTCTATTTAACATTCGGCCATCCTGATTCGTCGTGTGTTTCAGATGACAATTAATCTTTGTTCTTAAAAACTTCATTGAATTCATCGTTACGAACTCCATCATCTTGACTAAATTCTTCATAAACTGTATCATCCACATCATAATCCTTATCATCTTTATCAACTTCACCTTCATCATCTATGTCAACTTTATCCTCGACATCATAATTAACTTCATCAACAACTTCTTTATCACTAGCTACTTTTAACTTCAATTTCTCCTCCATCATCAACTACTTCATCCTCTTCTTGTTCATCTACTTCTTCATTACCAACTTTCTCTTCTTCTTATCTTCTCTTTCGTCAACTTCCTCATTACCAACCTCTTAATCATCATCTTGTTCATCAACCTCTTTATGACCAGCATCTTCATCAACATTATCTTCTCTAAGGTCATGTTAATTAACATCATAATTATCAACTACTTCTACATCAATTTCTTGCTTATGTATGACATACACTTTATTATTATTATTAGGACAATTTCGCGATTTGGAAAGTAAATCGGAATATGACACTATTGACTTTTTTTATTATTACATTTGTTGGTTGACAGCATTGGAGTTTATTCATTGCAAATAGATGAAACTTTCCTCAAAAGTGTGATCATTGAATCCGAATCCACTCCGTCAACCGATTTTCTTTCATATATTAATATTTTTAATTACATATATTAATTGAAAAGTAAATATCTATGTTTTGCCGAAAATCTGTAGATTTTTTCTGTACAAATATTTTAAGCTTAATTGATAATAAAGGAGTCCTAGGGATAAAAGATACGTGATTTTAACAACTTTTTTTTGATTTTGTGATATGTCAAATTCCAAATTGGACAAAGAAAAATGTTGAAAGTTGCATCCATTTGTTTTTTGCTGTTGACTAAAAATACTCAGTTTAAGAGGCAAGTCTCACGAAGCAAGGTTTTCAAGCAATATTGCATTGCTGGTGTTTCGTGCAACTGTCAAAATTTACTTGAAATATTTTAAAAACTTTGTACAGACTACAAAATTTCTTGATTTTTACGTACCTACGTACCTACCTATACTCGAGTTGTTTTGTTCTTGATCATTACTTTTTGTAAATAGTTAAGTTAATATAAACTGCTTTCCTTCTTACAGTCGAAACTTATTTTAATAAGAGACGATTAATAGGCTGGCTATTGCGTTCATCTGGCTGAGTATTACATCAGGTACTGGTGTACAATAGTTTTATTTTTAACCTACCAGTACTTATGTCATACTAGCCCGGCTGCAACGTCGAAATCTGCATGCAAGTTTATGAAGGTGAAATCGTATTAAAAATTTATACGAAATATATATTTGAAAAGTAAACTGTAAATGATAAAACACAAATTATATGGTATCTAAAATAGGGGATAACTAACATACATAAAATATGTTTTTATTTAAACTTAAGTGTTTGAAATTTATATTAATTCTACATGTTGTACTTTTTTTGCATAATCCGGAACTTTATCGCAGTTGATAGTCTAAAGGACCAGAACACAAAGTTGAATCACCAATTGAACACGAGCGGTTCTAGTCAAACGGATAAAATAGAAAAGAACTTGATAAAGAGTTTGCTCATAGGTTATGTAGCAGTCGGCAGCGCGGGTGACAAACAGCAGATTCTTCGCATGATATCGTCGGTCTTGGATTTTAGCGCACAAGAATCAGAGAAAGTCGGTCTTAATAAACAGCAAAGTAGTTGGCTTGGAGCAATACTTGGTGGTTCTAGTGGACCAAGTGGTGAATAAAATTGTTGGAAAAAATACAAATGAAAGTAATCTTACATTTTTTTCTTTTTATAATAGGTGCTGCTGATTCCAACGACAATCTTGTGCAAGCATTTGTCCAGTTTCTAGAACAGGAATCACAGCCGCAGTCACAGGCGCGAAAGTTGCCTCCACTGCTCTCTGCGGCTACAAAGAGTGAAAGGACAAATGTTTCGAGACGCACCTCAAATACCACTGCACTGATCGGTGGAAACGATATTAAATTAGGTAATACTGTAAAACCGCCGACAAATGCAAAATTAGCAAAACCAATAGACATGGCATCAAATGAAACGCCAATAGAATCGATAGCGGCCTCTCAACAACCCTTACCCATACAGTCATTGAATTTAAGCAGCAATGAATTTGTCCCTACACGCAACTCAAGCTCTATTCTAAAAGACATCCTAAACAATTCTTGATTATTGTAATAAATCCACTTATGTACTAAAATATTATTACGGGTAGTTCTGTAAATATGGTGGAAGGCAAAATTCTTATTATATTCTGTATTCATTTGAAAATATTTGTATGTAATCTAGTGTCTAGCACATATACTGATTTTTAAAAAAAAATATATAGCAATGTACGCCACTACATTTATTTAATCTATGTAAAACGGGTTTTCGCTTATTTTATATATGATTATGATAAATTGATAATCTGTTCGGAAAATATTTATTATAAATATTTCGGCTGAATGTATCTCTTATTATCGCATGTGCGTATAGAAAGGGATGCATATAGTCATGAGAATAGGGTAGATAAAAATAATTGTAACTCTAGTTTAAGATTTTTTTCTATAAATAAAGATATCATGCTATCGACTATGTCTATTCACAAATTTAACTCTGTATCGGTTATTTCTCCTCGAAAAAATTGGTGCACAAGTGTGGTTTCAGGCCGAAGTCGACCATTAGCCCTATATTCGCACTGCGCCAGATCCTGGGAAGACCAAGGAGAAATAAATCGACACACATCACCTATTTGTCGACTTCAAAGCCGCTTTCGACACGCCAATCAGATAAAAGTTTTTCAAAGCAATGAGTGATCTTCGTATCCCTGCAAAAATCGTCTGCTTCTGCGTGGTGACTCTAAAAAACACCCAAAGCGTTGTCTCAGGGTCGGTAAAAATCTGTCCGACCCCTTTGACACCAAGAGAGGCTTCAGACAGGGCGATGCGTTGTCGTGCGACTTTTTCAACCTTCTGATAGAGTACGTTCTGAAACAATGCCCAAACGTCAACCGGAAAAGCAATATTTTCTGCAAAGAAACTATGCAGCTCGCATATGCCGTGCGGTCACCAGGGCGTTCTCAATCATCGAAAAAATGTCTCGTCCAATGGGACTGACGGTGAACGAGAACAAGACGAAGTACTTGGTATCTTGGTCTCGGAGGACAGAGAACTTCAGCTTTGAGGTGTAGAAAAACGACAACAACATTAGTCAGGAGATTAAACGAAGAATCACTCTAATAATGCCTGTCCTGATGTATGGCTCAGAAGCATGGGTCATGACAGAATCGGATAAGTCGGCGTTGGGCGTATTTGAGAGGACGATACTTCGAAGAATCTTTAGTCCAGTTAGAGTGAAAAATGACATCCGTATGCACACGAATGATGAGCTGTATAAGCTATATACCGACATCAACATATTCAGGAACATCGAATACAAAAGGCTGTATAAACAAGAGTTACCCCCTCACTCTCTTCCCCTAACATACTGTCGGTGACTGACAGACAGCTATGAGGCATTTTAACGATCAAGCACTTAACCACAACAATGCAATACAACAACAATGCCATTACATGCTAATTCAGCATATTCATCGAGAACGAATAACCATCGATCAAACACTTAAAAAGCAACGCAATACGACAACAACAATGTCACTGCATGCTAGTTCAGCATATTTACCAAAACGGATTAGTAGCAGCAGAGTCGGCAGCAGCATAACACAACATAGTAACCATATGCTAACGCAGCATATTCACCGAGAACGGATGACCTACAGACAAGCAGTATTTTTAAACTAAGTAAGCGTATTAACATAATCCAAACAAATATTGTAGTATATATAGAGCATAATTCAAACAATGCAGTCTTATTTAAAAATTCAAAACCAATCGTAAAATTAAGTTGTGTTCTTAAAATCAAATAAGTTTATTTTAAATAAAACTTTACCAGGAGGTATTGTAAATGGCGCAGTCGGGTTCAATAAAGATCCAGTAGAAAGGACAATGTACGCGATTAATATCTTATTTACGTCTTGTGCAAAATAAAAATATATATATGAAATAAAAATTCCTTTATTGTAATGTGTGAATTATAAATATTTTCCTTTATATAAAAAACCTCTATACATAAAATGTATTTATAAAATTTATTTTTGATAAAATATTTAAATTTTTTGCAAAAACTACCTTGTTATAAAAATATCCTCTATTTATAAAATATATTAATGAAATGTATTTAATTTTTTACGGAAACTATATTGTTTATATATATCTTTATTGGAGACCTGTCAGGGTTATTATGGAATCTGTATCCGAGTCTACTTCTACGTTACTTGACTCAGTATTTTCGGATTGACTCATTGAACCGCAATATTTTAGAAGAACATCCACGAACCTAATAAAAATATTTTATCAGGAATAAAGTTGTTTATAAACGATACGTATTTATATATATATATATATATATATATATATATAAATATATATATATATATATATATAAAAATATATATATAAATATATATATATATATATATATATATATATATATATATATATATTTATATATATATATATATATATATATATATAAATTATATATATATATATATATATATATATATATATATATATATAAAAATATATACATAAATATATATATATATATATTTATATATATATATATACCCACTGAACCAAAAAGCGAGCATCAAGCGAGAGTATCGCAAAACTATCGCACTCGAGCTCGAAAACGATAAAAGAAGCGAAGGTTTCGCAAAACTTTCGCGCTCGAATATGATATATAAAGCGAGCGTTGAGCGATAGTATCGCAAAAGTATCGCGCTCGAGCTCGAATATGATATATAAAGCGAGCGTTGAGCGAGAGTATCCCAAAACTATCGCAAAAGTATCACACTCGAGCTCGAATATTATATAAAAAACGAGCGTTGAGCGAGAGTATCGCAAAACTATCGCAAAAGTATCGCACTCGAGCTCGAATATGATATAAAAAAGCGAGCGTTGAGCGAGAGTATCCCAAAACTATCGCAAAAGTATCGCATTTCAAATCAGGCAGGCAGATAAGTCTAAATTTTAGATTTAGTTGACCATCGAATATATTATTCTTCATCGAAAATAAGGGGACACGTATTTTACCGATTTTGAAAATGATCATTTTTAACCAAGTTATGAATTTTTCAATTTTTTCCGTTAAAACTAAAAAAAACGTTAAAAAAAAATTGTTTTGTATGCCATTTTTTTCTAATTAAGATAATCGATAATCTTTTGCAGATTCTTATAGGTGACTTTGTCTTCTTTAAAAATTCGTTCGAAATTTGAAAAAATCTTTAAAATTAACAAAATGGCGGCCAATTTTCTAAAAAATAAAGAAAGTCAATTTTCTCAAAAACACCACCTTTTTTTTTGCTCAAATTTTTACCATAAATTCTTATTAATATAAAGAAAAGTTACTATAAGTTTCAAGCGGGCTAAACCATATTTGTAGTTAGGAGAATTTTTTTTCGAAAATTTACAAAATATTATTTTGTATGTATTATGATAAATTTTTTTAAATAAGTTGAATATTTTTTTTAAATTTATTTATATTTAAGTAAATAAATTTTACATAATGTATTTTATTCAAGAAGATTTTTTATTTAATTACTTTCCAATCGTGTTTAGCTGTTCTAGCCATGTATGACACTCGATTACCTTGTTCGTTACTTTCAACCTTCCAAACGTGACATTTTTGAATCCCTGAAATTGGTTGAACGTTCTTCCATTCTTGAATTTTATTTTTCCGAAAAGTTGCAAGATCAGCAGTCGAGATTAGAAGTAGCCTAATCGAAGAAGTGTACTTCTGAACTTCTCTTACAAAAGATTCAGCATTATCAATGGATTCCAGGTGTGATTTTTGTAAATTGTGAGTCGTTGCTAGATGCTTGACAATTCCCCCGATCCCATCGCAAGCTCCTTTGCCGTGTCCTGTAGCAGAAAATACCCACTTTTTATTTACAGGTGATCCTGACAACTCATAAAACTGGAAACGATTTTTAAAGTGAGCAGGGGCTCCGTCTGAGATAATCGTAATTTCTTCTACCGATTCTAGCTCGAATTGTTCCTTACAGTTTTGAATAATGCCATTTATAGCAAACAAAGCATGAGCGGAATCGTGTTTCGTGTCATCAGCAACGACAGCAAAACTTTGGGTTTTATTATTAAAATAACAGACTGCTGTAAAAATTGAAACTTGTTGCGTCTTCCAGAACGCACTTTGTACTTCGTTTTGAATCATTATGTTCCAATTTTCTGCGAAGTCACCATGCAATAAAAACTTTTTCGAACTCAACCTACTTTCTTCTTTAACTTTACCAATTTCTTCCCTCTGAATATCCTTTATAAATTTGTGTACACTTACTTTAAGCGTACAATCTCTCAGTTCATTTACAAATGTGTTAAAGCTGGTTGTTCTTTTTTCTAAATCGGCTTTATTCCATATAGCAAAAGTTACTTCACCGATAGATGCATCTTCTGGAATTTTCAATACTTCATTTGTAATTCCTTTTGCACCAGGACATGAATTACATTCTTGAAGAACGCATTTCTCAGTTGAAGGAGAACACTTTATTGAAGAAAGGAGATCTTCTTGAAGTTCTTTAATATTTAGGATACGTTCCTTCCTTAAGTTTTTTAAAGCAATTAGAAAAAGTTCGAAATTGGCACAGTATATGCAAACGCAGACTTCTCTTGTTGGCTTAATTATTACCCACTTTGGTCGTATTGAATAAAACTTGGATCTGCCAATATTTATATCAGGATTTTTCTCACGAAAAATTAGAAAAATTTCTTCAATACTTCTAGTTAAAAAGCGTTTCATTTTTCTCGTTTTTTCACCATCAATTTCAATGCACATTACATTACTTTTATTAGGACTCTCTCTAGAACAATCCAAATCGTCATTAAGATAATACTCTTGAGCTATTTTAATATGTTCGACGCTAACAGGATGACCACTGTAAAGATCGGGTGAAGTGAATACTCCTTTGTTCTCTTTTAATTTTCTTGATTCGTCAATCATATATTTAGTAATGTCTGGAAATTCTGTAAGTAGCTTACTTTTTGAAATGTTTTCAGGAAGAAGTGTCAGAATACGGATCTTTTCGGAATTGTTTTTACAATTCTGCAAACCCAATTTCAAATTATCCATCCATTTTTCGCACGTATTACACTGATTTTCTTCAGACAATGAAACATTATAAATTTTAGACAACTTATTTGATATCGATTCCGAAAATGAATCTATAAGTTTCTTTCTTTTTTTGGGACGCAAGTCTTCTTACTTGATCTTCTGACGTTTTAAAATTTAATTTCTGCACAGGTAAATCGTTTAAACGCAACAATGAAGAATTTTCGTTAACTTCTTCCATTTCAGTATCAGAATCAGGTTCATATAAATCATTTTTGAGTAATTCCGGTTCACATAAAGAATTAGAATCGCTAAATTCTTCACCAATAGTTTTACAGATATGGACATCGGAACGAACCATAAATTTTGACGCAAAACGTGAGTAACAGTTTTTACAGACAGAATCTTCAAACTTAATATTTTTTTCAGGAAACAAAGGTTGCAATAAGCCAGACAAATCTTCTAATACAACAAATCGGTTGTTAGCAATGTTAAATATTTGTTTTTTATGTACATTTTCAAAATCAGGACAAACTGTACGATTCGTCGAAAAAAGTTCATTTTTTCCTTTTTCCCATTGTAAATTGTGGTAACAAAGCTATTTATGAAAAAATTAGTCAGGCAAAAAAGATTAATATAAGAAAATAAAATGAAAAAATAAATAATACTCACAACGTCGATTTCCTTAGTAATACATCCAAAATCAAATTTTGTAAATTTTCGAAAAAAAATTCTTCTAACTACAAATATAGCGTAGCCAGCTTGAAACTTATAGAAATTTTTCTTTATCTTGCAACTAAACACGATTGGAAAGTAATTAAATAAAAAATCTTCTTGAATAAAATACATTATGTAAAATTTATTTACTTAAATATAAATAAATTTAAAAAAAAATATTCAACTTATTTAAAAAAAATTTATCATAATACATACAAAATAATATTTTGTAAATTTTCGAAAAAAAATTCTCCTAACTACAAATATGGTTTAGCCCGCTTGAAACTTATAGTAACTTTTCTTTATATTAATAAGAATTTATGGTAAAAATTTGAGCAAAAAAAAAGGTGGTGTTTTTGAGAAAATTGACTTTCTTTATTTTTAGAAAATTGGCCGCCATTTTGTTAATTTTAAAGATTTTTTCAAATTTCGAACGAATTTTTAAAGAAGACAAAGTCACCTATAAGAATCTGCAAAAGATTATCGATTATCTTAATTAGAAAAAAATGGCATACAAAACAATTTTTTTTAAACGTTTTTTTTAGTTTTAACGGAAAAAATTGAAAAATTCATAACTTGGTTAAAAATGATCATTTTCAAAATCGGTAAAATACGTGTCCCCTTATTTTCGATGAAGAATAATAGATTCGATGGTCAACTAAATCTAAAATTTAGACTTATCTGCCTGCCTGATTTGATTTTTTTATTAATTTTTTATAATTTTTTTAAAAAAAAAAATTTATAAAAAAAAAAAAAAAATTTTTTAAAAAAAAAAAAATATTTTTTTTTAATTTTTTTTTAAAATTTATTTTTTATTTTTTTTAAAAAAATTTTTAAAAAAATTTTTTAAAATTTTTATTATTTTTTAATTAGAGAGAGGGTAGGGTGGGGTGGTTGGTTCCCGCCAAAAAAAAAAAAAAAATTATTTTTTTTTTTTTTTTTTTTTGTTGTTGGGCTCCCAAACGATATCATAAAATGCTTGCAAACGATATCGTAAAAGTCTCGAAAACGAATCGTGTGCGATAGTTCGATATCGTAAAAGTCTCGTAAGTATCGCTTACGATATCTTTTACGAACTTTTGGTTCACTGGGTATATATATATATATATATATATAAAATAAAGACAACAAAATAAAAAATCAATAAATAAATTGTGGTAGTGTTAAATATAGAAGTCCCAGTGTCGCTACCCGAACAGGTCACATTTTACAGGATAAGTCAAGTTGAGGAACTCCATCGCGTCAGACTCAAGTTGACTCGCTTATACGAGGTGTGTTCAAAAAGTATCGCATATTTTGTGTTTTTTTTTTTTAAATTATTTATTTATTCATGAATATCTATTTTGTCCCCTTTAAAGTAATCCCCTCCCGATAAAATACACCTATGCCAACGTTTTTTCCAATCCTCGAAACATGCCAAATAGTCCCTTTCCGGTATAGCCATCAGCGCCTTCTTCGATTAAGCTTTTATCTCCTCAATCGATGGTTGATCAGGGAGCTCTTCGTCTTAAACACGTTCGCAAGCTTCTTTCAACAATTTACACCAATCAAATGTTGTTGATTTTGGTAGAGCTCGGTCCCCATAAGCCTTCTTCAACATTTTTATTCCATTTATTCCATTCAGAAAAAAAAAATTTCATACAGGTTCTTTGATCCATTTTTATGAATAGGTAAAAATCGAAGACGATCCAAAACACGTGCAAGCAAAGCAGCTGTCAACAACTAAGCGAACATTCAAAATGGCCGAGCTTGTCGGCATAAGTGAGAGACATGAGTACCAACATAACGCCACAAAAAATCGAAATTCGAATATACGTAACCCGCGAAAATTCAAAATTCGCGATAATGTTTGAACACACCTCGTATACTTAAAAACATTCAAACTAACATCACGACCTCTATCGCAGAGCCCTCCGGAAAAGGTAACCATAAAAGAAAGAAACAAATTTGAGACCTCCATCTCGACGCACTCCTGACAAAGTAAATTAAAAACAAGGAAAAACGTTAGCTTCGGTGGAACCGAAGATGAAATACCCGTTACACAACACTTTTAATAGTTAATATGTTCACCAGGTGCTTAGATTAAATTTCACGATTTGGTCAAATTTGTAAGGAGGCTTTATGTTATAACATATTATCCCGATCCTTATCATATCAATAGTGTTCACTTAGGTGGACATTGGAATTGATGTTACCAAATTTTAATCGAATTCATTCAGAAAACAGTAATGTTTTCATACAAAAACTCGAAAATGGGCGGTAAGTTTGTATCGGGTGTACAACTAAATAATTTCGTATTTTTTTGATAAAAAAAACCATTTATTTAAGTATGAAAGTGAAAAAATATTTTATTCAAAATATTGTCCATCGGAAGCGGTAACTTTTTCCCATCTTTCCGGCAATTTAAACTTCTCATCTTTTGCGCCGAGAAAATCATCAAGCCATTTTTTAATACCTTCAACATTGGTGAACCGTATTCCAGAAAGGATATTCTGCATCGACCGAAACAAGTGGTAATCAGAAGGAGCTATGTCTGGGCTATAAAGCGGGTGAGGTAGAATTTCCCATCCAGCATTTTCCAAATAATTTTTGACCGGTACTGCAACATGTCGCCGAGCATTGTCATAATGGAAAATCAATTTTTCGTGTCTGGTCGCCCATTCTGGCCGTTTTACGGCTATTGCTTGCTTCAAACGTATCAATTTTTGCCTGTATAGCTCTCCCGTGATTGTCTGGCCCGATTATAACAGCTCATAGTACAGCACACCCTTCTGATCCCACCAAATACAGAGCATTACCTTCAAACCATGAATATTCGGCTTTGGTGTCGATTTGGCTGGTTGGCCTGGCTTCACATATGATCTTTTACGCTTAGGGTTGTCGTAATGAATCCACTTTTCATCGCTAGTGACAATACGATGCAAAAACGATTTCTTTTGTGGCGATTGAAGAACAAAAGCAAACCTCCCCGCAAATGCTGTTTTGTTGGAACGTAACTTGACACTTTGACTGTAATAAAAAAATTTGTGTGTTTACTAATATTCACTGTGACATATCAAATGTTCTTGATTTTTTGGCGCGCTTTAACATAGAACAGCTGTCACTGTCAAAATATTGACTACATAAATAGATATGAGGTTAGTAACAAATACGAAATTATTTAGTTGTACACCCAATATGTGGGCTATACCTAAAAACGGGCGTGGTACCTTGGATTTGACATAGGATGACATAAGAAGTGTTTTTACCCAAATTGGAGTGAATATATTCATAAATAATACCTGATGAATAATTTTCATACAAAAACTCGTAAATATGCGATAAGTTTGTATGGGGGCTATAACTAAAAATGGGTGAACAATAACGTGCACAGTTGAATTCTGTTATATAACTCCAAAAGAAATGTTAATATATAATAGCAATATAGCATTTTATACTTACATTTAAAATTTATGTTTTATAATCTCAGTTGGAGAGAACAAACATGTTTGAGTAGTTGTAAGGTACTAATTTTTATACCCGCCACACATAGTGTGAAGGGTATTATCAGTTTGTCAGAAAGTTTGTAACGCATTAAGGGAGGCATCGGAGAGTATATATATTATTGATCAGGTCGACGAGACGAATCGATTTAGCCATGTCCGTCTGTCTGTCTGTCTGTTGCAATGCGTTTTCTCGGAAAGTTTTAAAGATATTGACCTGAAACTTTAAACTTAAGCTTTTTGTGTCCCTAGGCAGTTTGTATGTCAGAACCAAGGTGCCACGCCCACTTTTAGATGTAGCCCCCATACAAACTTACCATTTTTTTAGATTCTTATACCCTGTACCTAAAGGGTAAAAGGGTATATTAAGTTTGTGCGAATGTATGTAACAGACAGAAGGAGGCAAGATAGACCCTATAAAGTATATATATTCTTGATCAGCATTGGAAGGGGAGTCGAACTAGCTATGTCTGTCTGTCCGTCTGTCCGTCTGTCATGCTGTCTGCCGTATGAAAACGATTATTTCGGAGACTATAAGAGGTAGAGCTTTCAAAATTGAAACTTAGACTCTCCTAGGCCGTCAAGTGTGCACTTACAAACGGTTTTTCTCTAGACCCATTTTAAGGAGTACCCCCCATCCAAATCTACCCCAAAATTTTGGGTTTTTGCATAAAAACGTCATTGTTTTTTATTCTAGGAAGTTCAAATTTAGTATAAATTATGTCTATGATAGTCCCAATAAAATATCTCAATATAGGTAGGACCAACAAAATTTTAGGTATAGCCCTCATACAAATTAACCCCAAAATGTTGGGTTTTTACATAAAAACGTCATTGTTTTTTATTCTAGAAAATTTAAATTTAGTATAAATTATGTCTATGATAGTCCCAATAAAATATCCCAATATGGGTAGGACCAACAAAATTTTAGGTATAGCCCCCTTACAAAATTTCCCCCAAAATATTGGGTTTTTACATAAAAACGTCATTGTTCTTTATTCTAGAAAATTTAAATTTAGTATGAATTATGTCTATGATAGTCCCATTAAAATATCCCTATATGGGTAGGACCAACCAAATTTTGGGTATAGCTCCCATACAAATTTATCCCAAAATTTTGGCTTTTTACATAAAAACGTCATTGTTTTTTATTCTTGAAAATTTAAATTGAGTATAAATTATGTCTATGATAGTCCCAATGAAATAGACCAATATGGGTAGGCCCAACATAATTTTAGGTATAACCCCATTCAAAGATTTACCCGATTTTTTAAGTTTTTCTATGAAAATCAAATTCAATGAGTTATGGTAGTAAAATAGAACCTAACTTAAGGTACATATAGATTGGGTACAGGGTATCTTGCAGTCGAGCATACTCGACTTCAGCGTTCTTTCTTGTTTTGTATGAAAATAGTTATTATTTTTGAATGTTTTTACTACAAATCGGGTAAAAACACTTTTAATCCAATATCCATCCATCCAATATCAGGAGAAAGGTGCCACGCCCATTTTTTTGATATGCCCCCCATACAAACCAAGCGCCCATTTTTCAGATTTTGTATGAAAATAGTTCTTATTTATGGACATATTCACTCCAATCTGTGTAAAATCACTTCTACTGTTATCCTATGAATATGCTTCCGATATGACAAGGATCGAGCCACTATAACATATAGACCCTGAATAGAAACTTCAAAGTCATTTTACGAAATATGCATCCTTCAGCTGATATTGAAGAAATTAAAGCTGAACTTCAAGAGCTAGGTCACAATGTTACATATTTATAATATTCAGCAACGAACCAAAAAGGTGACTCTTCCATTATTTTCAATTGAACTTCAAAGCGAAGAAAACAATAAAGAAGTATATAAAATTTCACATCTTCTACAGACAAAAATTTCATTCGAGGCACCTCATATTAAACGCACACTATCCCAATGTGCAATTTGTCAGAAGTATGAGCATACCAAAAATTATTGCACAAGAGATCCAGTCTGTGTTAAATGCGCTGGTTCCCATACAACAGTAAACTGCACTCTAAAATTCGACAAAGGTCAGACCAAATGTGCTCTATGCAGTGGTAACCACACTGATAACTATAAAGGCTGCGAAGTCTATAAAGCACTTAAAGTTAAACGTTTCCAAAAACTTCGAGAAAGAGAACTACCAAATAAAAATGTAGATGAGCGGGTCTCTTCCCCTCCAACTACTAGTATTAGGGTTACCCCCTCAATAAGTTTTGCTCAAATAGCTAGTGGCAATAAGTCAAACAATACCAGCTCCTCTAATACACCATATCCAATTAACCAAACCATCCTTTCCCAACTTGTTCAATCCGAAACACAACCCACTCTTCCATCTTCAAATCACTTACCATCTAACATAGATTCCACTAACAACTCCTAAGCATCTAACCCAATTTCACATGAACTTAATGCTATTCAAGAGCTAAAACTTATGATGAAGCACTTGATGCAACAAATTTCAGCTATACTCAATATAGTGACACTTTTAGTATCAAAGACAAATTCGTAGATATGTGCTCAGATACACTACGAATTATATTCTGGAATGCTAACGGGCTGAGGCAACATATACTAGAACTAAAGCACTTCCTTTACGAAAATAATACTGATCTGGCACTTATTTCAGAAACACATTTTACATCTAAACATTTTCTGAAGATAACAGGCTATACTTTATATAATACAAATCACCAAGACGACACAGGGCATGGGGGTTCAGCTATTATAATTAAAAATAAAATTAAATTGTATGAAGTTGAAAATTTTAGCCAAGATTATATTCAAGCGACTATTATTCATGTGCAAGATAGAAATGGGCCCCCTAACAATTTCAGCATTGTACAGTCCGCCTCGACACAATGTCTCATCATCTCAATATAACACATACTTTAAATCTTTAGGGCCAAGACTTATTGCTCCTGGTGATTTTAATGCAAAACACATAGCCTGGGGCTCAAGACTTACCAACAAAAAAGGTAAAATTCTTCTCGAAACAATATATACCAATAATGCCAAATATATTTCAACAGGCGAGCCTACCTACTGGCCAACAGACCCGCGCAAAGTGCCAGATCTTATTGATTTCTGTGTTATTAAAAATGTAAATATTAATAACTTTTTTATAAAGTCAAGTTTTGAGTTATCTTCAGATCACTCACCAGTTCAACTCGATTACATCGAAACGCTTGCCACAGATTGGAAAGCGTATAAAGAACTCCTTAACATATACTTAAGTATGGACATTGCTCTAAAATCTCCAAATGACATAGAGAGTTCCATAATTACTTTAATGATGCCGTAGTTGAAGTGGCAATTAACTCTACTCCGCATTTAATTCAAAGGGATACTAAAAACTTATTTACACCTGCTTCAATTCGAAACCAAATAGAGAATAAAAGAAGACTTAGGAAAATCTGGCAAACTTCTAGAAGTCCCGAAGATAAAAAGAGACTTAATCGGGCAATAAGGGATCTAAAATTAAAGCTCAATCAGAACAATAATAAAAATATAGAAAATTATCTGACTAATTTAAGCCCAACCAGAGACACAAACTTTTCCCTATGGAAAGCCACTAAAAAACTCAGAAAATCGACAACCTTTACCGCACCATTAAAGAAACCAGATGATACTTGGGCTGAAACAGAACGCGATAAATCGACACTACTAGCTGACTTTTATGAAAATGCCTTTACAAATGACACACAAACCTCTAGCATCTCATAAAATATCAAAATTAGATATGTAAGTACTAAGCAAGTTAAAAAATATGATAGACAATATCAAGGATAACAAGTCACCTGGCTATGACGCTATAACTATAACTTCCTATAAATGCTATTAATTATCTGCGGAATATGTTTAACGCAATAATAAGATACAAATATTTTCCAAGACGTGCAAGGTAGCAGAGATCATAGCTATTCCAAACGCCACCAGTGCAGCGTCTTACCGTCCGATAAGCCTTCTTCCAATATTATCCAAAGGATTTGAAAAAATATTCCTTAATAGACTTCAGCCCATCCTTGATAATAGCTACATCATTCCTGACCATCAGTTTGAGTTTCGGAAACATCACTCAACCATTGAACAAATTCATAGAGTAGTTAACAAAATTTCTACAGATCCAGAAGATAAAATGTATTGTATAGGAGTATTTCTTGATGTTGAAAAAGCATTCGACAAGGTATGGCACATTGGTCTATTGTAAAAATTAAAAAAAGTACTTCCACCAGATTCTTACCACATGCTTAAAAGTTACATGTCTGATCGACACTTCTATGTAAAAGCTAAAGGCGCTCACTGTACAATATGGCCAATTAAAGCAGGTGTACCTCAAGGTAACGTTCTTGGACCGCTCTTATACGTCTTATGACTTACCTAACCCAATAGAACCCTCTTCTATGATAGCAACTTTCGCAGATGACACAATTCTTCTTTATTCACATAAATACTAAGCTACAACCTCTAATAAGCTTCAAAACATACTTGATAACACCAAAAAAAGGTTTGATAAATGGACCATAAAAATTAACGAAAACAAGACTACACAAGTTATCTTCACAACCAAAAGAGCTTTCGTGCTCATTTCTTTAAAAATAAATAATGTTGACATACCTATCGAAAAATCGGCCAAATACTTGGAAATTCACTTAGACAATAAACTGACTTGGAAGTTACACATAGAAAAAAAGCGAAATCAAATGAAAGAGAAATGTCGTCAACTGAGCTGGCTTATGAACAAAACATCGAAGCTCTCTATGAGCAATAAACTTCTTTTGTATAAAAGCATCATAAAACCAATTTGCACATACGGCCTTCAAGTTTGGGGTACATCTAAAACATAAAACATCAATATAATACAACGGCAGCAGTCAAAAATACTTCGACAAATCACAACAGCGGAATGGTATATTTCTAACGCAGATATACACAGAGATCTCAAAATACACACCGTTAAAGAAGAAATAGTAGCAGTCAGTAGAAGTTACCACACCAGAATCCTGTCACATTCAAACAACGAGATGAGTAACTTACCCATACTTGAGTTAACTACTAGACGACGTCTAAAGAGGATCCGACCAGCTGACTTACCGAACTATCAATAAACGCAAATTTATTTAATAAAGAAATTGTTATTCACGACAACTTCTTCATAGATCTCATTTTGATATTATTTATAATTTAAAAAATTTTTCTCTTTAATTAATTTTATTCCTTTATCGATATTATAAAATGTACAAGATGTTGTTGTAGACAAATGTATGAATTTAATCATAGGAAAATAAAAATTAAAATAAATAAAAAAAATTTTAATAACAATTTCATGCAAATATGAAATAAACGTTAAAACAAACTTCAAAATTTCTGCCAACAAACTGCCTCATTGTATATAAAAATATCCTTCGTACCCGATGTCATCGACAGTTTACAAAATTTTGACATATGGTAACCAGATTATAGCCGCTTTTCCACTTTCTGGTGGCTGGCTCGAAGAAAATGCGTGGGAGGAACGTAAAATTTTTTTGTAAAAATGATAGACGCTCGCATGCACGTCAAAATAGCAAAATAAATAATATGAATGTCGTTTTTTACAGATCAATGGATTTTTTAGATTCACTAATATCTAGCATTTCCCTTAATACACGACGGTCACAAATAAAGAACCAGATGAGGTAATCAGTCTTTTACTATCACCTACTACGAGTGATTTTGATAATAATGATAATAATGATGACGACATCCATTACAAACTCACATTGATTTCCACTTTTTTGTTTCTTATTGATTCGTGTTCTACTCATGCAGGAGTGGAGGAGGGTTATGTAAAAATTTAATTATATAAGATTTATCATTTAAGTTTTTATGGTTCTTGAACTGTATAAGACAAGCGGGTTACATGGGCGGTGAGAGTGGGCGTGGCCACATTGATATAATATTTTTTTTTCGATTGTAATACATGCTGTGGCTATTAAACGTACAAACTTATAGGTCAGTTTATTTATTTTTATCCCGTGTGGTGAGCAGACGGTCAAAAATACTACAACAGCAGGCTCAGCTTGACGTAAGGCCCGTCTAAAGAGCGATTCCTCGATGTGAGCTTGGTCGATGGAATGGTTAACAACGACGTAAAAACAAAAATAACCAGTGAAATACACACAGGATAAAAGTGTACCAAATGCAATGATGGTTAGTCTCAACAAAAGTACTCCAGGTGGCAGACACAGAAGTGTTAATCCACCCGTGGTTTATTCCGCGGCATGGGCAAGGATTCTGAAAGCCCCAACTACCGTTAGAGCAAAAGAACATAATGACCCTCGAAATCGATACGAGGGTCGCGACATACGGATGTGCACCTGGAAGGTCCGAACCCTCAACAGGGATGGTGCAATCGAAGAACTCATTACCACTCTCGACAACTTCAGAGCAGACATTGCTTCCATTCAGGAAAAGCGATGGACTGGTCACTGTTGCATATATTTAGCAACCTGTGACATTTACAAGAGTGGTCATGAGAGGCAACACATATTTGGATGCGGAATCGTGGTTAGTAATAAACTACGCGGACTCGTCTCCAGGTTTACAGTTGTAGATGAACGTCTCGCCTCGATACGCATCAGATCTACATTTTTCAACATTAGACTGATATGTGTACATGCCCAGACAAATGTTAAAGATGAGTTGGAGAAAGATGAATTCTTTGAGCTATTAGAAAGCCTCTACGATCACTGCCCCAAGCATGACATCAAAATTGTCATCGGTGATTTTAACGCACAAATCTTTTGCCCTACCATCGGTAAATTTAGCCTACATGACACCACCAAATTTGCTGCGGACAGAAACATAAGTATTACTAGATTCCCACATCTCGATATTCACAAAGCAACATGGTGCAGTGGCGTCCTAAGTATCCGCACCCAAATAGATCACGTGGTGATTGATGCTAGGCACTCATCTAGCGTGCTTAATGTAAGAGCGTACATAGCACGCTACCATAAAGCAAAAGCTAGATGTTGGTAGGTTAAAATCACAACAGACTGCCGCTGCCTTCTAAACAAGGGTCTCAGATATACTCCGAGAGAACCCTCCGGCCTCCGACTGTATAAACGATCAGTGGAAGCGTATCTCAAACTCATTAGCTACGGCAGCCAAAGAGTATATTGGCTACACTAAACCTCGAAGGCAGACATGGTTCAATGAGGAATGTCACATTGCTACTGCAGAGAAGAATGTAGCACGACAACGAACTCTGCAGGCGGGAGCAACACAAGCTGTTGTTGGACGCTTTAGAAACGCCTGATCAGACCGAAGAAAAGAGAACTGGAAAGGCGTGAAGTGGGAGAGATTGAGATGATGGGTAGCAGAAACGAGGCCCGTGGTTTTTTTAAAAATCAAGCGTATGACCGAAGGTTGTAAGCAAGGACCTTCGTTCTGCAAGACTTAACAAGGAAACATGGTAACAGACGTCCATGAATCACTAAGACTATGCTGGAGCCACTTCTCTACCCTACTTTGAGGCGATGACGGGAACAATACCGCCGGTGGAGATGATGAATATCTGGGTCCTCCGATCGATGCTGGGATTCCTCTGGAGCCACCAGACTATGAAGAAGTCTTTGAAGCTATATAAAGGTTTAAAATAACTAAACGGCTGGCGCAGACGAATTACCCGCCAAGTTATTTAAGAAAACCGGCGAAGATTTGATTGGATGTATGCATCAAATCTTGTGCAAAATATGGACTGGTGAGCGTATGCTTAATGTCTGGAACCTAAGCGTCCTGTTTTTAAGAAGGGTGACCCTGCCTATCGCGGGAAAAGTCTCCTCCCAATAGCATATATAATCCTATCTGGCATAATGTGTAATAGAATGAAACCGTTCTTAGGAAGTATAGTTGGATAGTACCAGTGCGGCTTTAGACCGAAGAAGTCAACAAGCGACTCCATATTTACGCTGCGACAGATCCTGGAAAAAACCAAAGAGAAGCAAATCGACACACACCACCTATTTGTCGACTTCAAAGCCGCTTTCCCTGCAATAATCGTTCGCCTCTGTATGATGATGCTGAAGAACATCCAAAGCGTTGTCAGGGTCGGCAAAGATCTCTCTGACCCCATTCACACCAAGAGAGGCTTCAGACAGTTTGACGCGTTGTCTTGCGACTTTTTCAACCTCTGATGAAAAACATACTGAAACAATGACCAAACGTTGACCAGAAAGGTAATATTTTCTACCAAGGAACTATGCTGCTCGCATATGCCGACGACTTTGACATAGTCGGCAAAAATGATCGTGCAGTCTCCGGGGCTTTCTCAGACATAGAAAGACGAAGTACTCGCAGACACGACGTAGACGGTCTTTGAGGACAGAGAACTTCAGCTAGTTTGGTCTCGGTAAGCAAATGCAAAGTAGAGTTCTGTTCAGAGAAACAAAAATTAAACTCTACAAGACGCTGATAATGCCTGTCCTGATGTATTGCTCAGAAGCATGGTTCATGACAGAATCGGATAAATCGGCGTTGGGCGTATTTAAGAGGAAGATACTTCGGAGAATCTTTATTCCAATTAAAGTGAAAAACGACCTCCGTATGCGCCCGAACGATGAACTGTAGGAGCTATAAACTTCAGCTAGTTTGGTCTCGGTAAGCAAATGCAAAGTAGAGTTCTGTTCAGAGAAACAAAAATTAATCTCTACAAGACGCTGATAATGCCTGTCCTGATGTATTGCTCAGAAGCATGGGTCATGACAGAATCGGATAAATCGGCGTTGGGCGTATTTAAGAGGAAGATACTTCGGAGAATCTTTATTCCAATTAAAGTGAAAAACGACCTCCGTATGCGCCCGAACGATGAACTGTAGGAGCTATAAACTAACATCGACTTATTCAGGAACATCCAATACAAAATTGTTGTCCTGGGCTGGTCACTTGTGTCGGATGGATACAGACGCTCCGGCAAGAAAAGCTTTTAGGCAAAACTTGAATCAAATCGGAGGGGCCGGCAGAGAGGACGTCCGCCGCTGCGTTTGGAGGACCAGGTCCTAGATGACATCCGCAGGATCGGTATCCCAAACTGCTATTACTGAACTGGTTTCACTGAATTACAACCACTGGTGCCAAATCTTACGTGCTGCCAAAGCCGACAATCGACTGTAGCGCAACTATGTATATATATATATATATTATATATATATTTTAATTTCTGCCAGTACAGTAGAGCTATTACACTCATCACTTACAGAAATATACAGAATAATATTATCCAAATGAAATATTTTGCGAAACACTGATAACATACAATAATACAATACATTCATCAACCAATTTTACTCCATACGAAGTTTTTCTAGGAAAGGCTTATAATTTTTATAACGAAGTCTAATTTAACTCTCAACACGAATACCTGCAAAATCTGATTGAGTTCCAACAAAACATGTATCCATTAAAACCAAACACTAAACAACATAGAAAAACTCAATAATAACCAATTCCAACCTGATGAAATTTTTTTTAGGAAAGAAAATGGATGCAATAAGATTACACAACGTTTCTCAAAACACATAGTTAAACAAGACAATAACATTACACTAGTTACACTAAAAGTCCAAAAACTACAGAAATAAAAAAAAACGAAAAACAAAGCAGACTCAAGCTAGTGACTAATATTTATTATCATTCAGTTTGACCATTGCGTCAAGCAAAATTTACATCAACTATATAGACGAAAATAGCCCATTACTGAAATTTGAATTTAGAGAGGCTCAAATAATCGACCACTACATTATGTTATTATTATACATATAAAAAAACTTGACGTCTATCAAAATGCAATAGTGGAACTCGGAAATTCTTTGGACAGCATTGAACATGAACATGAAAACATTATAAATTAAACTCGAACAATTGAAAGTTAAGATCGATGTTCTTCTCCCCCACAACAGAAAAAGTGAGACCTTTCTAACGGGCTGGGTTCAATAATAAAAATTATAACGGGAAACATGGACAGCACTGATGAAGAGACAATTCAAATATAAATTAAAAAACTGAAAAACCATAATGAAAACATAACAAACAATATACTCAAACAACATCTATTTAATCAAGATATGATGGACCGATTTAAGACAATTACTGAACGTATCGACAAAGAACAGGAGGAACTCTTTAAATATTTACAATTACTATTATTGTACTGCTACCTATAGAGATAAATTGTAAACCCTTACTTGATAAATTTCTGAATTATTGGAATGAATCTAATTATTTTATAGGTTCGGTTTTCCTAACTTGCTCCAAGGAGAGTGTGAGTCCTCCTAACAATGACATTCTATTTCTGGACGTAGCTACACATTCTGTTAGAATATGGATAGGTGTTTCCTTCATACTACCACAGAATCTGCTCTCAGGAAAGCTTTCTACACCCATTACATCTAGGTGTTTCCTAAGTCTGCAGTGACCTGTTAAGAGCCCTATCATGATCCTTAGCTGAGTTCTATTCAGCTTAACCAATGCTTTGGTAACCTTAGAGTTGAGTCCCTCTATTACCAATTTGGCCTGTCGCATGCCCTGCCTTAAAATTCAGTGTTCATCCCTGGCACGTTTTCTATCATTACGTATTGTCTTATTAAGTGTGTGGCTTCCAATGGGACAATAAGGTTCTGGGCCTTTTAGAGGAGTTACGGCCCCCTTCCTGGCTAGAGCGTTTGCTTGCTCGTTGCCTGGGATGTTTGTGTGTCCTGGTACCCACAATAGGTGTACTCTGTTGCTCTGTCCTAGTACATTTAGTGTGGCTATAGCCTCTTGTGCTAGTTTAGATTTTACTGTGTCTGACTGCAGCGCTTTAAGGGCTGCCTGACTGTTTGACAGTAGTGCGAGATCTCTGCCTGGAATATGCTGGTGTATCTACCCAGGGATTCATATAATTCGGCTCTTGGGCCAGCAACACCCAAACCGGCAACTTCGTCGGTGAGTGAACCGACTGTATACCACTTGATAGTGTATGGTTTAGTTTTGTAAGCTTTCTTTTAGGAGTAAAGGTTTGACTACCATGTTGTATAGCTATAGCATGCATTTTCCAGCTAATTGCCTGCATACAAACAGGGCTTTAGTGCATCTTCGAATTACATCATCTGTGTGGCCATTCCAGATAAGTTTACTATCCATAGTTAATCCCAAGTATTTTGCCGTTGAAAGGTATTTCCATACCTCTCAGTTCAACCACCTTGAGTCTTGGTAGCTTATACTTCCTAGTGAATGGTACAATGACAGATTTGGCCGGATTTATGTTAAGTCCGACCTCCTTGCATTATTCTTGAGTTAAACTTAGACCTCTGTTAATTATATCACAGAGTGTTTCCTCATATTTCCCGTCCGCATAGCCCTGACATTGTATGCCATTGCTACTTAGTCTAGTTAATAGGCCATCTACTACCAGACTCCATAGCAGAGGTGATAGCACACACCCTGCGGACATCCTTTGAAGGTTTGTACCCTAATTCTCGAGCCATTTAGGTCTGTTTCCGCCGTTCTTGTGTCCAGTAGTTAGTTTATCCAGTCGACCACTAGCGGTTCGACCGCTCTGTCTACTAGGACATTATGTATTGTATCGTGGTTCGTGTTATCAAACGCCCCTTCAATTTCTTAGAAGGCACAAATAGTGATTTCTTTGTATTCGAATGAGTTTTTAATTACCCCAGTCAAGTTCAATAAGGCAGTGTCGGTTGATCTACGTGCTCTATACGAATGCTGGTCCTTGTGTAGAGGTTTTTTCGTAAGGACCGTTTCTCTAATATGCCTGTCTACTACCTTTTCCATTGTTTTGAGTAAAAACGATGTCAGACTGATAAGCCTAATAGATTTGGGGAGAGTGGGATCCTTTTTCCCTGCCTTGGAGATAAAGACCACCCTGGCCCTTCTCCACTGGGTTGGGAAATTTCATGTTGCCAAGCTGATGGTCTTGAGCCTTTCAATTCTAGGAATTATTTCCCTACCCCCCATATAGTAGTAGTGCAGGAAAGATCCCGTCTACTCTAGGAGATTTAAAAGGTTGAAAGGTGGATATTGCCCATCTAATCTTTTCATCTGTTACTATACTTTTTGCAAGCATCAGGGTTTCCCGACTTGCTCGCCTATACTCTTCCTCGGGCTGAGACTCATTGTCTCTAACTCCTGGAAATTGTGTTTCTAATAGGAGCCTAATTCTTTGCTCCTCGTTTTCCGTATAGGAACTATCTGGCCCGCGAAGTGCTATATTCGATTCGGCCTGAACTGCTGCCATTGCCCGGTAGATGCGGGCAGCTGTGCCAGTAGAAGATATACTTTCACAGAAAGATCTGTAGTTCCTGCGTTTCGCTTTTCTTAGTTCTTTGTTATAGAGCGTAAGCTCCTGTGAGCACTCCTCCCACCGGTCATTACTTTTTGCTCTATTAAATAGTTTCTTAACTTCCTTCCTTTGCTTCTCTAAGCGTTCATTCCACAATGGGGCGTCATTCTCACGCTTAGCTCTAGCAAGTGGGCAGACATTTTCATAAGCCCGGGTAATATTTTCGTTTAGCTCGAATACCTTTTGTTCTAATTCAAGGGGATGTCTGGCTCCCCTCTGGGTGCTGTGCTAGACAGAATATTTCTGTATAAATCCCAGTTCGTTTTCTTGGGATTTCTTTTCAGTAAGCGGTGGGTCGTTTCCCCCTTATGTTAAAACGTACAATTCTATGATCTGACATGGTGGGTTCGTGAGATACATGCCAGTTACTAATTTTATTTTCTAGCGCTAGACTACTAAAAGTAATGTCTAATACCTCCTCCCTTACTCTGTTAACAATGGTTGGTGTGCACCCCTGATTGTTAGTTGTTAGGGTTTTTTAAGTAGGAATTCAAGTAAACACTTACCCCATGAATTAGTATCCGTGCTGCTCCAAACCTCATTACGGTCGTTGGCCTCTGCGACGAGGGTGGTATCCTCGTCTCGTAGGAGCTCCTCCGCTTCCTGTAGCTCTTCCGGCGAGAGCTCGGCTCCCCTCATTATCGACCAATATGACGTCCAAGTTCACGGACAACGGGGAGGTTAGTCGTTCCACCTTACACTCCGTGTCTACAAGTGTAGATTCCGGCATCTCAGGAGATATACCTTCCTCTATTTCATCTTCGGCCGCTGCCTTCGATGGTGCACCTGCCGGTGTTACTACTTCGTCTTCCGCATCCTGTCGCTTGCGCTTCAGGTGGACGGGGACAAAGCCGTACCGGAATCGGATCTTTAGTCCGTTCTCGACAAGGGTTTGCTTCGACTCATCGTCAACTCCTATTACTAGGAGTTGGCCATTGCCCTCCTTCCATGCGGAAATTACCTTCCACGACTGGGTGTTGAGGTCATTCATTGCTTCTATTAGATTCAAAAGCATTTCAACTTTTCTGCTTGTGCACCTTGGCATGAATATGATCTCCGTCGAGGGAATGTTCTCGTCGGTAAATGTCGTAAGGATTGGGCCTTTCCAGTCCTTAAGTGTTATTATTATTATCATATGCGGAGAACAAACGGTCCGCCTGCACAGAGATCCGCCGTGTGAAGGTAAGGTCTTTATACTCCTCGAGGCGACTCGGTGTCGATACACTAAAGTGGGCATGGTCATCCAAACATCAGCACATGTCCCAGTACGAATATTTTAGCCAGGCTGTCAGTAGATTCTTGATCTTTCTGGAAACCTGTTTTCAGGAGCCACCTCGGTGGAGGTAATAGTCGCACTTCTCCTACAGAGAACCGTTACGGCATGTGTAGCAGTCCTACGACTTGTTAGTCCCCCGGTTATTTAGGACCTGGATCCCCTTTAAATATTTAACTAATTTCGATAATTCTATCTATAAAAGAATGGATGGAGAAGATTATTTATTTGTTTATTTAACTAGAATATCTACAAACATAGATAAATAGACTCACCAATCATATAAACAATATAGAAGAAAGCATAATATTAGCGAAACTTAATATCACTTCGAAATTTATTTTATCGGGTATCGGGCAGTGCCGAGATACACTTCAAAAATTGTCACGTTAAATTTAATGACTTGATATACAACAGCAACGTGGATACGGCAGTGGAACAAATTACACTATTTATACCAAAGCCTTCGGATATAAACACCAACTATAAAAAACTGAGCCTAAGGATTATGAATCCACTTTTCATCGCCAGTGACAATACGATGCAAAAACGATTTCTTTTGTGGCGATTAAGCAGCATTTCAGACATGCAAAATCGTCTCTCGGCTTTATTTCGTGTGGCACCCAATTTCCTTGTTTGTGAATGTATCCAGCTGCTTTTAAACGTTTAGAAATGGCTTGTCGAGTGACTTCCAATGTTTTTCCAAGTTTTTCTTGAGTTTGGCATGAATCTTGATCGAGTAATGCCTCCAAATCTTCGTCTTCAAACTTTTTTGATGGACCTGGTCGCTCTTTGTCTTCTGTGTCAAAATCACCACTTTTAAATCGTGCAAACCACTGCTGACATACTCTAACCTCTGGAGCATATTCAGGATAAGCTTCTGAGAGTAAACGATGTGCTTCTGTTGCACTTTTCTTTAAATTGAAGAACAAAAGCAAACCTCCCCGCAAATGCTGTTTTGTTGGAACGTAACTTCACATTTTGACTGTAATAAAAAAAATGTGTGTGTTTACTAATATTCACTGTGACATATCAAATGTTCTTGATTTTTTGGCGCGCTTTAACATAGAATAGCTGTCATTGTCAAAATATTGACTACATAAATAGATATGAGGTTAGTAACAAATACGAAATTATTTAGTTGCGCACCCAATACCTGTCAAAAATTAAAAACAACATTCGTAACGATCCCCAATCTTTCTATAATTTTGTAAGTTCTAAGCGAAAGTCTTCATTATTTCCTGCAAATATGTTTCTCGAAAATGTTACTGCCAGAACTTCTATAGAAGCATCCAATTTATTTGCACACTTTTTTCAATCTGTATATTCATCTGCTGCCTAATTCCTTAGCGGGGTTAGCATATCTTCCACACATGTACACACCATATCCACCATTCACTTTTGTGCAAATCCACCCTTAGTGAAAACCTCGGCAGGGGCACGGATTCTGGAGACTTAGACTACAATTGAAAAATCAAACCCTGATACGGCGGTGGCTCACTTGGCCGCGGTACCAGACACAGCTACAAGTGCATTTAACGTCGTAGATCCCTTCGCCAAGCGAGGTAAACTGGCAGCGTCTTCTCCAAGCTCCGCTCCACCGGCAACGGGCCGTATTCGAGTTTAAAAGCGAACGCAACTTAAGCGTGATACACGCGAAGATAGCAACAAAACTGAGTAGCTTATCTCGATGACGGACAAGCAGCGCTACATCAACAATGACGAAAGTGGGCTTTTGCACGACCTAACACGTCTAATGAGTACTGGTACGAAGCTCGGAAGCGAATTGGAGGCGAAATCAAATAGCCTGCAGTTGGCATCTACTGAGTGTAGCAAAGGTAACAGAGTCCAGCCTGAAACTCAGAGCAGCATCGAAACTCAAAAACGGGGCCGCGAATGGAACACTAGCGCGCGGAAAATTCCACCTACGATGGTTAAGATTGATGGGGGAAAATGGAAGCCTGCTGGATCGATCATAACCCATAAACGTCGAGCAGGATAAAAAACTGTGGATGAAAGTCATACCTAAGCGAAAAAAAGGAAAAAGGAAGAGCTGAAAACAAGGCGCATAAGACCTGAGGCAATAGTGGTAGCAGCAGCGGGCGGCATATCAAATAGTGAAAACTATGATGAGTAGTGAAAACCTCAAGCAGTTTTTAAAAAATGTTACGCGTATTCGGGAAACAGCGAGAGGGGAGCTAATGCTGAAGTTACGTCGATCGAAGCAGGGTACGGTGCTTGAGTATAGGGAGCATTTGGCGGTACTCAAACAGCGCTACTCCGTGTTCTAGCGTGGGTGGTGTAGATGCCAAGTTGAAGAGAAGGTCTCCCAAAGATGATGCTTCAAATGCTTAGAGTTTGACCACATAGCCAGTAGGTGCAAAAACTTCATCGATCAAAGTAATAGTTGCCTACGTTGCGAAACAGGTCACAAGGCAGCTATTTGCACAAGGACGCCAAAGTGCTTCATTTGTAAAGCGTCTGCCAACAACCATCAATCTGGAAGTCGCAGATGCCCTAAGAACGAACCAGAGGGAAAGTCACGCAACCAGTTTGAGAGTACTGTAAACTATTATAAATCACTGCCCAGTGGCTCATGACCTCCAGAAGCAGACCATACGAGAGCTTAAGATAGACATCGCAGTCATCAGCGAGTCGTATAGGTGTGTAGCAAGTCACAGCTGGGTTGCAGACACCAACAGTAAGGCAGCAATCTGGCTCTGCGGACAAGCGAGTATGCAAATTTGTGAAAAAGAGCAGCTAGAGGCTTGGTGCTTGCTAAAATAGGAGAGTATAAAAATCATAGACATTCGCGTCTCTGGATATAATGTTACTGAACTGTGGCTCCAGTAACACACTTTTAAGAGAGGGGACATAGGGTCCATTGTAGAACTGACACTCATTAGCAGTTCACTTTTTCAATACTAATGGATCACTACAATACAAGTGACCATCAGAGCATTCTGTGCACTATTGAAGTGACACGCAGTCATGTGACTCGTCAAAGTCCACAACTTCAAGAAGTAGTATTTAAAGCAGAAACTCTTCGTCCAACGGTGTTCACACAGTCGATGGGTGAACTCACTGCAGCAGTCTCTCGTAGGGCTAACGCCCACGATTAGTACAGGCATGCATCGCAAGCATGAGTCGGAAAAGAAGGTATGAGCGGCACCATGAGCCTGTTTTTTTGGGAAATGATGACATTGCTAACAAGCGTCGCCAATGTATGCATGCAAGAAGATTATACTAACTCGTGCACAGTAGTCAGGGATACACAGAACGCAGGGTTCAATATGCGAAATGCCACAGTCTGTTAAAAAAAGCGATAAAAGACAGCAAAAAGAGGTGCTTCATAGAGCTCTGCGACGCTGCTGAAAATGATCCGTGGGGTAAAGCGTACAAAATAGTGATGAAGAAGCTAAATGCAGGAAAGATGGCTATTCCAACTTGCCATACAAAAATGCGAGAAATTGTTGAAGCGCTTTTCCGCACAAGGTATCTCTACCGAACATGGCGCAAAAGAGTAGTATACCATAACCATAAAAACCTGAAGTTGTGCCTGAGCCGAACCCACAAGGCAAGCAATTGGTCAGAGCGAAAGTGGAGACTCACAAAGGTCACCACACGTTCCCATCATTAGCACAGAGTATAGTGGGAACATGGTACGCCCTCCTAGGGGAGTCTATTGTACACAGGCCCGGCAAATGTAAATGGTTAGATTAATGGACAAAGAATCCTCTCCGCCTCTCTAATAAGCAGAAGAGTAATTCTAGCCGGGGCGACTCTGATTTGCTCGGTAGTAATAAAACAGCGATTTAACAGGGTGAATCTGAAGCGGGCCAAAGCTGAATATCACATAGAATGTGTGTACTAGTTTCATCGTCCTCCAAGCAGAGTCTACATTCTGACTCTGGGGACAGACCAATTTTGTTAAGATGATATCTCAATATGTTATGACCGGTGAGGTAGCCAGTTAGCAACCTGGGGTCATGACGACTGAAGTGTACAATATTTTTAGGGCAGATAGAGCGAGCTAATTGCTTAGCTTGCCGCAGGCCCGGGTACTGAACCCAGTATTGGCGAAGATATTCTGCGAAAACCTATCCATTAAGTGTAAGGCCGAGGCCCAACTGAGCCCACAGAAAGGCTCCGGGACAATAAATTGTGAGGGAGGAGCCGGCTCTGGAGAGTTCGTCAGCGGCTTCGTTGCCGTCAATACCCCCTGTGTCCAGGGACCCAAAAGATAGTGACTTTACGACCCTTAGAAAGGATTTGAAGTGCGTCGAAGCACTGAAGAACTAACTGAGATGAGAAGGTCCTTGAAGTTAGAGCTTTGATAGCAGCTTGGCTATCTGAAAAAATTGTAATGGTGGCGGGCGCAGACTTCGATGGCAAAGATCTCAGATTGGAAGACCGTGGGCCAAGCACCCATTGCAACAGAGATCCTGGTGTTGGGACCATAAATACCAGCACCAGTGCCCGTTTCGGTGAGCGAACTATCAGTAAACCACTTAATGGTCGCTGGTTCGAAACCAAGGTCCCCGCTCGTCCAATCTGACCGATTTTGGAGGAGGAACGAAAAGCGTCTGCCAAAGTTAAAACCCGCGGTCATGTAATCTGTTATCTTGCAGATCTCGATGCCAGGAATGAGTTTTAGGATGTTTTAATGACCAAGGTCAAGAAGTACATCGCTGTTCAGCGCTTGGATTCTAAGGGCTTTCATAACGGCTGATGACATCGTGAAGATGTGTAGAGGCGGTAGACCAATGATCGCCTCCATAGCAGCAGTGGGATAGGTCCTCATCGCCCCAGTGACACAGAGACACGCCAGGCGCTGAAGGCTATCACACTGCTTAATCGTGGTTGTTTGCAGCAGTTTTGGCCACCAACTGAAGGAGGCATAATTGAAGATGGGTCTAACCATAGAGGTGTAGACCCAGCAGATAATTTTGGGTGTTTAACCCCAATTTTTCCCAAAAAGACGCATACAGATCCACAAAGCGAAGGTGGCCTTATTGATGGCGGTCTTAATGTGGGAATTCCAATTTAATCGTTTATCTAGGATAAGCCCTAGATACTTGACCTCGTCGGAAAGACACAAGACGGAAGAGTTCATATAAACTGGGCCAATGTCAATTTTGTACCGTCTAAAGAAGGGAACCAGAACTGCTTTCTGAGCACCAGTTTGTTACAATTTGAAGAGCCGAGCACATCACCTCAGAGAGCCAAAATTTGCCCGAGACCATGATAGCAAGGTCGTCTGCGTAACCAATGACATTGTAACCCAACGAACTAAGTTCCATTAGGAAATCATCTATTATGAGTGACCAAAGTAAAGAGGAGAGAACACCCCCTTGGGGACATTGATTCGACCCACGCAATGGTGAAAGAGCCCGAGTAATGGAACCGAAGCCAGTGTTATCAAAAGCACCCTCCACATCAAGGAAAGCGCACAAAGCTATTTCCTTAGATTGGAAGGCCCTCTCAGTGCCACCGACCAGGGTATGAAGAGCACTTACCGTAGATTTCCCCTTCATATAGGCGAACTGATTTTTATGAAGAGGGGAATGGATTTCGATGATCTGTCTGACTTGGCGGTCGATCAGGCGTTCCATCGTTTTAAGAATATAGGAAGAGAAACTAATGGGTCTATAAGATTTTGCTAAGTCCATGGTATTATTACCCTTCTTAGGGATAAATACAACGATCACCTTCCTTCATGATCGCAAGATATATCCCAAGTTAAAGCTGGATCTCATTAGACAGATTAGTGGATCAATTATTGAATCTAGGCTTTTTTGGAGCATGGCAGGAAAAATGCCATCTCCCCCAGGAGATTTAAAGGGTTGGAAGGACATTATTGCCCATCGGACTTTATCTTTGTCCATAACGACACCTGATAAGCTACGTTGCCTACTGTTGGCCACCCATCGGTCAACAATAGTATGAGTCACTTCTGACTGTTGAATTATGGAACCAGAGAAATGAACTTGTAGCAGAAGTTCAAATATTTCCCTACGGCTTTCTGTGAAGTCCCCGTTTGGTTTTTTCAAGAGGCCGATATCATTTGACTTATCCTTCGTGATCACTTTGTGAAGACGTGCTACTTCCGGCAGCGATTGCAAGATCGGAAGACTGCTCACCTTAGACTTGATTAGTTGATTAAAAATGTGCCAATCGGTCTTTCTCGGGAGAAAGACTTTGGACAGATTATCCGAGGCTCCCGGCAATTCAAAACGAATGTGTTGATGGTCAGAGAGAGACGCCTCGTTAGAAACCCGCCAGTTCCAGACGAAGCTAGCCACCCCTCTGCTCGCTAGAGTGAGGTATAAAACTTCCTGCCTAATAGCATTTAAGAAAATAGGTTTACATCCCTTATGTGATGCGACGCCCTTCTTCGGCAGCTCCGTATTTATGCTGGTTGGCTGCTTACTTGTAGTAGCAGCTTAAGCACTACGTGCCGCAGTAAGGCCGGCCGCCTTACAATACTATTAGAGGGACCAGGATCGGCCTCCACAACAGGAGCTGCTGCCGAAACGGAGGGGGCACTGGGCTGCTGCGTAGCCTCCTACACCTGAACCTTCTCGGTAGCCGCTGCCTGGGACTTGTTGTTTTTAAGGCTCAGCTTAATATGGCTGAACCTATACGCAACTATCTCCTTTTTGTCATTAATGACCTTCAGGGAGCCTTCGTCCACCGCCATAAGCAGGTGGAGTAAGGACCCTGGACCGTGCGCTGCACGATGCGCCACAGAGACGTGTTGAGATCGTTTTGCGAGCCAAAACTCGCTAAAATCTTCTCCGTCGTCAAGGTGGCGCTGTGAGGGAAGTAGCCCCTGACTAAGTGAGTAATGGGGAACTCCTTCTCCTCAAGCAGCTTGAGTTCGAAGCTGACCTTTGCCCTTATGTGACTGAGGTTGCTTCTTATCCAAGCCTCAGTAACAGCATTCGAGCAGACAAGTAGATCTCCGGCTTCACCCTGTCCGTCGGTTGCTCTATGGTGACGTCAAAAATCGCCTCCTGCAGCACCTCCATTTGAGTCGCTGTGAAGGGACTATTGTCGTCAGTAGCCGAGAAAAATTCGAGTTTGACGCTACTCGCCACCCGGCTATAGGAGGCTTGCATTGTGCCTTGAGTAGGCCGACTCTTTTTGTGGGGTGAACCCCTGGAGAGTTCTCCTCAGATCATACTCTCTTGATGGTACTTCCATCAATTGCCTTGGCGTATTCCAGGGCTTTCGCCCTGGGATAGCCGTTGGCTATCGCTTGCTTAAAGCGTCGACGTTCTCTTAAAGTGAAGGAAACATAGCCCGGTTCTGGATTGGCTATGTCAGCAACAGCGTCGGAATTGACGGAAAGGGGGCAGTAGTCCTGTCGGACTCAGAGTCAGAGGACAAAAGCTCCACCAAAACCTCGCTACAGACTTTCGCTACTGCTGGCCAAAAGTTGATACTACTTGTCCGTGAAGATCCTCAGTATCCATTGACAAAGTGTTTACCAGCAATTCAGCTAATGAAGTAATGGGGGACTCGCACAAAGATAGTCCCTCAGTTTGAGCATTTAGAGCTGCATCGCACTCTTTATTAATATTTTCAAATTCCATATATACATTGTTTAATAACGGGAAGGGAAATCAACTGTGTCAGAGCACCGTTAACACAGAGGGCCTAGGTAAAACTGGAGGGCGACAGGTATCCAGAGTCTGCATATTAACGGTTAGATTCCCTCTAACCAATCATCCATCGGCATATGCTGTTCCACCTTGGATAAGGGGTTTTATTATCGGTCAGATGAACACGGCTACAGAGTGGGCACTAGCCTAAGCCAGAGTCCACTCTGTAGCAATTCATCCAACCACTAGGAAATTTCTTCTTTTCCTCGCATAATTATTTTGGCCAGGAACGAAGCAGAGACATGACCATACTTCCATATCTGTTACCAAAAAGCAACCACGTGGAGGTAACAATCACACTTTCTGACAACTGAACAGTTACGGCATGTGTCTACAAAATACTACATGTGAGTCCCCCTGTTGAGCAGCAGACTGGAATCTAAGAATAGTATACTAAGAGCAGAAATTGTACCAATTACCCAGGAGGAAGTCGTTGCTGCGGCAAACAAGTTGCAAAACAACAAATCACCTGGACCGGATGCTATTCCAAGCCGCGCACTGAGGCTAGCCATTGCTCTACACCCAAGCGAATTTGCCTCTACAATATGTGCTTGAGAGAAGGATAATTCCCAGACAGATGGAAGGTACAGAAGTTAGTGCTTCAACCGAAATCTATCAAGGAAGTATGATCCTTCTCCATATAGGCCAATATGCCTCTTGGACACAATAGGCAAAATTTTTGAGATGCTCATTGGAAATAGGATCGAAGTAGCCTTCCAGAACGAGGGTACCCTTTCAGAACGACAGGAAATCTAGGTCAACTCTGGATGCACTGGCCACAGTGACTGAGATACCCAGTAAAGCCATTGAAGGTACAAGGTGGAAAGGTTGCTCGAAAGAGAACTGCATCGTAGTCCCGCTCAATGTCCGGAACGAATTGAACACTGCGAACTGGGGACGTATGTTGGATGCGCTTCGCTCATTTGGAGTACCAACATACCTCGAAAACATGATAAGAAGCTATTTTACGGATAGAGTTCTAACTTACTGGACCGATAGAGGTAAATATTCATACAACATAGCTAATGGTGTTCAGCAGGAATCGGTCCTAGGACCACTTCTGTGGAATACGATTACGACGGCATTCTCAAACTCGCATTGCCAAACGAAACACGTATCGTTGGATTCGCCGATGATGTAACCCTGATCACAGTTGCTTAACAGCTGAAGGATGCAGAAAATGCATGTAATAGGAGCATAAAAATGGTGTTCGAATGTCTTCTCTCCGTCCGGCTTCAATTGGCGGAGGAGAAAACGGAGGCCGTGCTAATCAGCAGCAGAATAACAGTCGAAATAGCTACCATCCGTGTTGGTAATACAGTTGTGGAGTCAAAGAGATCGTTACTTCAGCTAGGCATCAGTATTGATACGCGTCTAAGCTACCGTGAGCATTTGCAATACGTAAATTAGAAGGCTGCAGGTGTTTGCAGAGCCCTTCCAAGAATGAGGCCTAACCTAAGAGAGCGTCAGCGTAGACAACTACTGCAGAGCGGGCCAAAATCAGTCATCCTTTATGCAGAATCAATCTGGGCGAAAGCATTCCAAGTAAGGAGCAACCGTCAGGGGATAGAGTCTACGTATCACCTAGGCGCTCTGAGGGCCTGTTGTGGCTTTCGAACGGTTTCAGTTGAAGCTGCATTGGTTATATCGGGCACGATTCCGATCGATGAGCTGGTGAAAGAACAAGCAGAGGTGTATACTGAATAACGGTCCCAAACTGGAGTCCGCCGTAAGGTTCTATCACAGCAATCGAGGAAACGCAGCCTCGAGAGACGGCAAATACGTTGGGACGCAACCACCAAGGGAAGATCGACGCATAGATTGATACCCAATATCGAGAAGTGGCTCAAAAGAAAGCACGGGACAGTAATCTTTTATTTAACGCAATTGCTAGATAGAAGCTACTTATATAGATTCAAGCATGCGAATTCTCCAGCGTATGGTTCGTGTGCCCAAGGTTCGAGTCAGGTACGAGAACACTAAAAACCTATCTAGGGGAACCGGTTACAGTCGAATATGTGGTGGACCATATGATTGATGGCTTAGAAGCGTGGAACGCTGTCAGTGACTTCGCAATAAAAAGTGATGACACAACTGCGTGCTCTTGAGCAGCAGCGTAATGAGAGGGGCGGCTGAAAATTTCAAAAACTATAAACATATGCTTATTGTATGGCGGAAGAGGTATTAAACAGGCCTCGCTCTGCCCAGTGAGGAAATCATGACCAATGTGCGTGATTTTAGATTTTAGACTGGTTCCACCTACAGACTGGTGTAAGTTTTTACACTGGTCTGTATGCTATTCACAACAGTTCATACCTTAATTCGTCGGGGCCCACCAAGCCCGTAGTTGTTTGTAACTCAAATTGGTAGTATGCTAATGGTTGGTTGGTTGGCGGATACGAGGTCTGACCGGAGTTCTTAAACTGGTACCACGGGTGGTCAGGAGGCTCACGGTCGCTACTGGTCGTGCTGACCAGTGGTGTGGCCTCTCGGAGCAGAGCATCATGAAGACTTAATGTATAAAGAATGTCCCGTCAGCATTTACTGACGATCAGTCCGTCTGCTCGTGTGCAGCTGCACTTAACTAAACACGTTGAGAAAAAAGAAAATTATGTCGCTGATAAATTATCGCGCGGAGATTATAAAAATAAAAATGCATTTAAAGTATCGACTAAAAAACTGGCAACAAATTCAGGTTATAAAGAGCCTAAAATCTTGCACATGATTGAGTGCAATGAACAAAAAGTATATAATGCGTTCAGTAGCAAATTACGTAAAAACAGCGCAAAGCTATCAATTAAAGGCGACTGTATAAAAATAACCAAAAATAAAAAAGTGATCACTAGTAATACTATATATGCACCCTTATCATTAATGGAGAAGTCGAATTAAATCGATTATTCCAATTGCTTGAAAAATTAGCAGTAGATAATGGATTGGCTACCCTGCAACAGTCACTAGGTGACAATAAATTTGAAAGTACCATGCTCACAAGTTATATAAATATAGGAAATAAAATTCTCGAGAAAGTAAAAACGAAGAAAAGTTGTTACACATGACGAAAAATTTCTAATTTGAAAAAACACGACTAGAGACGTAACCGAACATGTTCATAAATGCGTTAAATGTCAAAATAAAAAGTCGTCAGAACTTGACAAAGATCAAATTTGTAAAGCTGACACACCAACTACTTCATATGATGTAAAATCATTAGTTGGTAATAACATATTCATGTAAAGTCAAAAAATAAAATTAATGATAAATTAAAAAATTTTCATAGTCTAAAATGATAGGGAAACATTATTTTTTATTTTTTGCTATAATATTAAACTATCGATAGCATACGAGTATTGCCCATTTGAACTAGTATGTAGCAATCATCCCAAGCTCCTTCCATTTAATGACCACAGCGTGGTGGCATATATAACAGAAACTGTTTAGTTTGTAGCAAAAATGCATACGTCTGAACATGAATGAATTCTTTTTAGAACTCCAAAAGAAATGTTAATACACAATGGCAATATAGCATTATATATTAACATTTAAAATAATGTTTTATAATCTCACTTGGAGAGAACCAACTTATTTGAGTCGTTGTAAGGTACTAATTTTTTTTTATGAAAATTGCATGCTTATATATCTATTTCTATTATAAAATGGACTATAAAAATAACTTATCTATTTTAAGCGGAGAATTGATCAAGCGTGCAGGAGTCAAAGGTCATCGCTGAACATGTTTGTTGCTACCTTAGTGCTGAGCGTCACTTAGCACGATCGTAAAATGTTATGACTTCCGTGTGAGTTTAAAAATATTGTCGCTGCGGGATATCTTTTCTGTTCTTATCGTGTATTGAATATGATATTCCACAAGCAGCACATGTTCATATTTGAACAGAAACTAAAACGAAATTAACTATTTAGAGAACTACTGAGCTGATTCAAAATTAAATATAATTTTAAGCTTCTTAAAAATAATAAATGAAAACGATAAGAGTAGAAACTGTATGAATGATTGAGTGAATGAATAAAATAAATTGTAAGTAGTATAACTAATAAGTCAAAAAATATTTAAACCGTACTACTAATAGACAAAAAGACCAAACAATTGGACCAATAATAAAAAAAAGAACACTTAATCTGCATATACAATAAAAAACAGGAAAAAAAATTTAGAAAATAGAATAGAAGCAAAAAAAAAAAACAAAAAAAAAAGGAATCTTCTTTAAATAAGAGTTAATATTTTGATGAATTAACGTAAAAAATTTAATTTTTCAGCCTAATAAGAGAAATTAACAAAACTGAATTACATAAAGATAAAAAGATATAGAAGAAACTGAATTAAAAAAAAATAAATTTATATTCATAAAATATAAACTTAAAAAGAGCATATATAAACAAAAAAAATGTATATATAAAGTATATAACTACTTATAAAAAAAACAAAAAATTATACTTTTTATCGGTACTTAAAGTTAAAAAAAATTTTTTTAAATAAAAATATATATAGTATACACTATAATATAAAGATAATATAAGCATATTGTAATAATTCATTAAATATACAATCGAAAAAAAATATATACGTATATTACAATATTACAAATGTGTAAAACAAAAAAAAAATATATATAACAAAAAAAAAAATTGTTTTTCTTTATAAAATAAATAAAATTATTATATGTAACCAAATTATATATAACAGAAAACTTCAATTAAAAAATAATAATAATCATATTTTCATATTATTTCTTGAAACAAAAATAACGTTAAATGTTAATTTTTAAAAAATATAATTGTTCAAATATGAACATGTGCTGCTTGTGGATTATCATATTCAGAATGTTCAAGTATGAACATCGGATTCGGTTTATCTGTTTATACTTATTTAATACGCGATAAGAATAGACAAGATATCCCGCAGCGACAATATTTTTAAACACACACAGAAGTCATAACATTTTACGATCGTGCTAAGTGATGCTCAGCACTTAAGTAGCAATGCGATGACTCTTGACTCCGGCACAAATGATTAACTCTACGCCTAAAATAGATAAGCTATTTTTATATTCATATTCATTGTAAACATACACATAATATAATTTTACACATACAGTCCACTTTATAATATAAATAGAAATTGTATATAAGCATGTTATTTTCATAACTAAAATTAGTACCTTACAACTACTCAAACATGTTTGTTCTCTCCAAGTGAGATTAGAAACATTAATTTTAAATGTTAGTATACAATGCTATATTGCCATTATATATCGGGTGCACAACTAAATAATTTCGCATTTTTTTGTTAAAAAAACCATTTATTTAAGTATGAAAGTGAAAAAATATTTTATTCAAAATATTGTCCATCGGAAGCGGTAACTTTTTCCCATCTTTCAGGCAATTTATGGATTCCATCCCAAAAAAACTTCTCATCTTTTGCGCCGAGAAAATCATCAAGCCATTTTTTAATACCTTCAACATTGGTGAACCGTATTCCAGAAAGGTGATTCTGCATCGACCGAAACAAGTGGTAATCAGAAGGAGCTATGTCTGGGCTATAAGGCGGGTGAGGTAGAATTTCCCATCCAGCATTTTTCAAATAATTTTTGACCGGTACTGCAACATGTGGCCGAGCATTGTCATGATGGAAAATCAATTTTTCGTGTCTGGTCGCCCATTCTGGCCGTTTTACGGCTATTGCTTGCTTCAAACGTATCAATTGTTGCCTTTATAGCTCTCCCGTGATTGTCTGGCTCATAGTACAGCACACCCTTCTGATCCCACCAAATACAGAGCATTACCTTCAAACCATGAATATTCGGCTTTGGTGTCGATTTGGCTGGTTGGCCTGGCTTCACATATGATCTTTTACGCTTAGGGTTGTCGTAATGAATCCACTTTTCATCGCCAGTGACAATACGATGCAATAACGATTTCTTTTTGTGGCGATTAAGCAGCATTTCAGACATGCAAAATCGTCTCCCCGCAAATGCTGTTTTGTTGGAACGTAACTTGACATTTTGACTGTAATAAAAAAAATTTGTGTGTTTACTAATATTCACTGTGACATATCAAATGTTCTTGATTTTTTGGCGCGCTTTAACACAGAATAGCTGTCACTGTCAAAATATTGACTACATAAATAGATATGAGGTTAGTAACAAATACGAAATTATTTAGTTGTACACCCAATATTAACATTTCTTTTGGAGTTCTATAACAGAATTCAAACTGTGTACGTTATTGTACAATAATTGTATACAATCAAACATTTTTTCAAAATTTACAAAAATACACTAAAGTTCATAATTGTAAAAGAGTAATTATAAATTTTCAAAAGGTATGATCACTCTTCCGAAGAGGGAAGGTGTAGTGAGTAAGCTAAGCATGAAGACTTAATGTGTAAAGAATGTCTTGTCAGCATTTACTGCACACGATTATCGTGTGCAGTAACACATACTCGCCCAGAAACGGTGCAGGCGAGAGTTTGGTGGCCGCTTTAGATCCACTTTGTTTTCTCGTAAAAATTGAAGCAATGAAATTGAAGCAAATCGAGCAATGACTTAATATTGCTAGTAATAACATAAATACTCCAGGAGGTAAACTCAATGGTGAAAATCCACCCATTGAATCCTTCACGGCTGGGACAAGGAGTCTGGAGGCCCCAACTACCATTAATAACATCACTGCTACAGCGATGGTGCACTTGGCCGCTGCACCAAAAAAACTACAAGCAGAACCCCAGTGATTGAGACTGCTGAGGGGGTAACCCGTTTGCGACAGCACCGAAAGTGGCAGATCTTCAACGAGATTTATGTCAGCAGCACTGGAGAAGATCGCCCCAAGGAGCGACCAGGAGAGTTTAGATGGTGTTCTTGGTGAACTAGGTAGGAATGTTGCCGAACTAATAGATGCGTTCTGCAGTCAGCTCCATCTATTTATGTAGTCAATATTTTGACAGTGACAGCTATTCTATGTTAAAGCGCGCCAAAAAATCAAGAACATTTGATATGTCACAGTGAATATTAGTAAACACACAAATTTTTTTTATTACAGTCAAAATGTCAAGTTACGTTCCAACAAAACAGCATTTGCGGGGAGGTTTGCTTTTGTTCTTCAATTTAAAGAAAAGTGCAACAGATGCACATCGTTTACTCTCAGAAGCTTATCCTGAATATGCTCCAGAGGTTAGAGTATGTCAGCAGTGGTTTGCACGATTTAAAAGTGGTGATTTCGCAACAGAAGATAAAGAGCGACCAGGTCCATCAAAAAGTTTGAAGACGAAGATTTGGAGGCATTACTCGATCAGGATTCACGTCAAACTCAAGAAGAACTTGGAAAAACATTGGAAGTCACTCGACAAGCCATTTCTAAACGTTTAAAAGCAGCTGGATACATTCACAAACAAGGAAATTGGGTGCCACACGAATTAAAGCCGAGAGACGTTGAGAGACGATTTTGCATGTCTGAAATGCTGCTTAATCGCCACAAAAAGAAATCGTTTTTGCATCGTATTGTCACTGGCGATAAAAAGTGGATTCATTACGACAACCCTAAGCGTAAAAGATCATATGTGAAGCCAGGCCAACCAGCCAAATCGACACCAAAGCCGAATATTCATGGTTTGAAGGTAATGCTCAATGGACAATATTTAGAATAAAATATTTTTTCACTTTCATACTGAAATAATAGCAAACGATTGTGCATCCTGAAACTGTGTGATGAGGCTGAAAGTATCCCGTGGGGCAAAGCCTACAAATATACCATGCCCACGGACCACCACGTGATGGCGCATATTGTACGCACACTATTCCTGCCACAGCAGGCTAGGTCTACTCTAAAAGATAGCAAGTCCCCAGGGCCAGATGCTATCCCCAACGCGGTGGTTAGGTTGGCCATTGCCACAAACCCAGAACAATTCACACAGCTACCTAGTACCTGCATCAGGCAAGGAATTTTTTCCTCCCGATGAAAAGTCCAAAAATTAGTACTAATTCCTAAAGCGGACAAGACACCAGGTGAACCCTCTTCATACCGACCCATATGCCTATTGGGTGGAGTGGGCAAAGTTTTGGAGAGGATTATATCTAAGAGGACAGAAGATTCTATTATCCAAGCTGAAGGACTATCAAGCACGCAGTTTGGATACACCAAGTCCAGATGTACGATGGATCCTATCGAGGGTACAAGATGGCACAAAACAATACTGCCTAGTCGTCAGTCTGCACGTGAAAAACGACTATTACTCAGCAAATAGTGATAGTGGGGTTAAGGAGTATGGTGTTACAGGCGGCGTACTTCAGGGCTCAATCTTAGGTCCGCTACTATGGAGCACCTTGTACGACGGTGTTCTAAGACTACATCAACCAGATGGTGCACGGACAATTGGTTTTGCTGACGACATAGCTATCGTGGCGGTAGCAAAAAAATTCAGGTGTTCGAGGCAGTTGCAAGCGTGGCAGTTAGTCGCATCGAAGAATGGCTCATAACAGTCGGGCTGCCAAAAAGAATGAAGCTTAACACCAGAGGACCAAAACAAGGACGACGGCTACTGCTTCATAGTGTTATTAAATAAATAATGCTCTACAGTGCACCCATATGGGCAGATGCAATGAAGACTGCTAGCTACAGGAAACGTCTCGGAGCAACGTTCAGACTCGGAGCTATTAGAGTATGTAGTGCCTTTCGCACTGTGTCCCAGGAAGCGGCGTTGGTGATAGCTGGAATGATCCCTATAGACATCCTGGCGGCAGAATCCGCGTTAATCAATAAAACGCAACGCGAGCCTCCACAGTTTCTCGCAGCTTTGGAAACAAGTAAGAGAGCAAAGTTTGGCTGAAAGGCAGACTCGATGGTCTCGTGCAGTTAAAGGGTGGTGTACAATCCACCTCATCTAAGACGTGAAACAATGGACAAACAGAGCAAAACGGCGAGATAAGCTTTTACCTCATACAGTTTTTGAGTGGGCATGGATGCTTTCGGAGCTACCTCCACAGATTTTGGCTCGAAGACAGCCCTTGGTGTACCTATTGCAGTGACACCATAACTGAGGACGCAGAGTACATTCTGTTTAGTTGCAGTAGGTTTACCTTAGAGAGGGTACTGCATGAAGAGTCTGTCGGGGACAGAAAATTTATGGCGACTGATGCTTGAGAGCAATGCAATATGGGAGGCAGTCTCGAATTTTGCAGCGACAACCATCAGAAAACTCCGCACTCTGGAATGAGAGAGGAGAAATGAAGAAGCCGGCTAAATAGCCGGTACCACACCCTACGAAGCAATGCTTAGCGGCGGTACCGTAGGGAATGTGGATCCTTAGGCTTAAGTATTATAGTTATCTAAGAACTATTTTCGACTACCGTCTAGGTATTCACATTAACAATAAAGAAATAAAGAAAATATAAAAAACCACCAAGGGAAGATGAACACATACACACACACATACGTGATAAAGCTTACGAAATACGTCATGGCAGATACCACCAGAAGAGCAGTAAAGCTAGAGGCCAGGACACGTAGCTTTATTAGATGGCAACTTCGATGGAATAACTCTACGAAGGGCAGGTGGACACACCGCCTTATCCCACGTATTAGGGAATGGGTTGAAAGGCGTCATGGTAGTGTTAACTTCTCTCTGACCCAACTGCTAAGCGGCCACGGGTGTTTTAGAAGTTATCTGTGTAGATTTCACCACGACACAGTATACACCTGTACATGGTGTAGAGGCTATATCGAGGAAGACGCGTCACTACTCATGAATAAAAAAAATAAAAACAAGGAAAAACGTTAACTTCGGTGGAACCGAAGCTGAAATACCCGTTACATGGGCGTGTCGTCTTGGTTTTGACCCTGGATGACCAAAAAAATGTTTTTACCCAATTGGGAGCGAGTACACTCATAAAGAATTACTATTTAAAAAAAAAATCGAAAAAAATCGATAAGTTTGTATGGGGGCTATACCTAAAAATGGGCGTGGCACTCTCATTTTAAGTTTAAAATTTCAGCCCAATATCTTTATATCTTCATCGAAAAGATCGCATAGCAACAAACAGACGGACAGACGGACAGACAGACGGACATGGCTAGATCGATTCGTCTCATCGAGCTGATCAAGAATATATATACTTTATGGGGTCTCCGATGCCTCCTTCAATGCGTTACAAACTTTTTGACAAACTGAATATACCCGTTCACACTATGTGTAACGGGTATAAAAACAATACATACACATGCATACACACACTTATATGGACACACACAGGGGATCGAGAGGCGAGCGTTTGTTCGCCGCGATGACATCGCGTTATACGCCGTTCCCCAGGGGTTATTCTGTAGGTCATCACATAGCTCAAAGAATGATTCTCGCTTGCTGTCACGGATTGCCACTTTTAGGTCTTTTCTAGCCTTTTTAAAGCGCTCCCGCATCAGAGCAGCATTTCCTCTTCCATTCGACCTTGCCACCATCCTCCTGCAATAAAAGCAAACTTGTCGCAGTTGAGTTGCCACGTCCAGAGTATTTGCATTCCAGCCTAACTTATTTGTTGTCTTTATTTGCCCATGAGGTGGTGTTGAGATGTCACAATATTATTGCGTTTAGCAGTCACTGATCTCCCAGCTGTTCTGCATAGGTTATCGCTAACGAATGTTAGGACTATCAATGAACCAAACCCATTTCTGCTATAGGTGTGCTGTGTGCCGGTATTTAGGAGAGCCACATCCAAAGACGCAAAAGCTTCTAAAAGTGCAGCTCCTTTGGGGTTTGTTCGCTTGCAGACCAGGCATTAAAATCACCAGCTATGACAACAGGGCTCTTCTTCTCTCTTCTATAGAAAGATCGAACAAAATGCCTTCAAACTCCTCAAGTGAAGTGCTTAGTGGTACGTAGCAACTGTATATGTAGACACCGCCAATTTTTGCACATACGAAACCCGTTCTTGATGAAATTGGTTCAATTGTTAACCCTTTTCTTTTCTGGTGATCGCAGAACCAGATTGCTGCCTTTCCCGCTAGGTCCTGGACCCAAAAGTGATTCTTTTTGGCATTGTAGGGTTCACTGAGTACAGTAACGTCGATGCGTTTTTCCTCGATTGTTTGCGACAGTAGATCTTGAGCCGTTCATAGTGGTTAAGATTTAATTGAAGGATCCTCATGTTCTTATCAGTTTACGAAGTGCCTCCTGGAACGCCGGGCAATAACTGGAACCTGTGTAGTGGTCGGTGCTTTGCGCTGCATTGTGTGCATAGCAAATATTTTGAATTAGTCATGCTGCAGCCTTTTGTCACGTGGTCCTTGCTGCTACACTTAATGCAAGCACCAACGATGTTGTATACGCTGGTGCAATTCTTCGATATGTGGCCATATTCGAGGCACCTATAATATCGTTTGGGCTGCATTTGCTGCCTTATTCTCTCTTCCTGCCGCAATCAGCTTGTTGGCTCTTCCAACTGGCAGCATTAGTGTTGCAGTTTGAGTGCCACCATACGACACCCGCAAAGACTGCACTTCGTCTTGCCTAATTTTGAGGTCTTCGTATTGCTTGTTTAGGGCTTCACATAGCTCCGTCGACGAAGTGTCTTCATCTAAATCTCGAATTTCAACTGAAGTAAGCATAGTTAAAGTTTTCACTTTGGTTCGGCCTCGAAGAATTTGCTCTACTGCTGCGTGCAGCTTACTCGCGTCGGGTTCTGACGCTTTAGTCATGCGGATCAAGAGATCACCGCGTGCAGTCTTTCGAATGCGACTTAACATGTTGCTCATCTTTTGCAGGGCTGGTTCGGTTTTTACAATCTTTAGGATCTCTGCGTAAGAGCAATTGTCTGAGATTTTTACCACTACCGTTACGTTCTGGTACGTGTTTCTTTTTCGCGCTTGTTTTCAGGCACTGTGGTCCACTCATTTGCCTTCTTCTGAGGATCTCTTCGCCGTTCTGCTACCTGCAGCGTTGAGGCTTCGGTTTCATATGATACACTTTTCATTGTTGCATTTGTCTTTGGCTTTGTGTGGCACAGAAAGTGATAGGCGGGTGTCTGCGCGCGCTCCGCGATTTTCGCAAAAAGGGTGGTTTTGTCCAACATAACCAACATTGTACGCGCCCTGGAAGGTGGCTTACGGATCGCGGTGTGTCGTCCAATCGAGACAACTGCATGCGCGGGTTGTATGGTCGAACATCTAAGTGGAAGTTTTAAAAGAAAAATAATATGTCAGCGCCCTTGTGTACACATGATGTGTCGTGTACATACTTACACTTAAATATACTTACATGTGCGTATGTGTTGCCCGGTCCGTGTTTCGTTGCCGCGGTGGTGGTCGCTCTGTGCATCGTGGCTGCTACAACGAAAACACAGATGTTCACAACGGAAAGCTTTATGTCCAAAAACGTACCAAGTAGTGGAGGCCTTAAGCATGGCTAGTCTATCGCGCCTGCCATGTGCAGCGTATAGTTAAATCGTGGCACTATATACGAACAAGCGGAATATTTTTTTGAGTATTTTTTTTTACATAGTGTTGGTATGCGTTTCGGCCACACATGTGCCTGCGACCAATTAAAAACATAGAATAGCCAAATACTGCTCCCGTCAAAGGAAATGTATTTCAGTTTAGCGGAGGCGAGAAAAACCCTGAGAATCCTACACAACAGCGAGTCTCACATCAATTTTGAGAACTCTTAGAGGTAGGATCACCGAATTAACAGAGATGATGCATAGTGTGGCTACCCTGCCATATGATGTTTACAGAGCTCTACACGGAGTTGATAACTGACAGCCGATGCGAGCGGAATTACGTCAGGAAAATAATATTCGAATTACAATTAAAAAGTGTAATCAATTGAAATCTACATATATATATATATATATATAAATATATATAAATGTGTGTATGTTTCTATGTCAACTCTATACGTTGAAACCGTCCAACCGATGAGCCCCAAACCGGTTACATTTGAAATAAAACAATACAAGTAGAGTTTTAGACCATTAAAACAATGCATTAGGCACATTCGGTTCATTTAAGAAGTCGATTTTCAAATTTTACCATACAAAAATGTTCGCTTTTTTAACATAAACAAAATACAAAAATAATAAACATCTGACAGCTTTCCCCAGTATATTTTGAGTAAAATAAAAATAAAAAAAAATAAGGAAAAGCGTTAACTTCGGTGGAACCGAAGCTTAAATAAACGTCACACGAACCTTTGAATAGTTTATGAGTGATCATCAGTGGCTTATATACATTTATTAATAAATATTTGAAAATAATTACTTTTTCATACAAATGTTCGAAAATAATCGATAAGAGCTAAGCTAAAAATGGGCGTGGCACCTTGGTTTTGATATTGGATGTCATTAGAAGTGTTTTTATCCAAATTTGAGTGAATAGTTTCATAAATAATACCTATTTTTATACAAAAATTCAAAATGGGCAATATGTTTGTATGGATTTGACATTGGATGACATAAGAAGTATTTTTACCCAACTTGGAGTGACTACATTCATAAACAATATCTATTTTCATACAAAAAATATGAAAAAACGGTAAATTTGTATGGGGGCTACACCCTAAAATGGGCTGGCACTTTTTAAAATAGGCGTGAAGCGAGTTTCAGGCAATATCTTTATAACTAAGCGACTGAACCCATAAATACAGACAGACAGACTTAGGACGAAAAAAAGGACATGGCTAGATCGACCGTCTCGTCGTGCTGAGCAAGAATATATATACTTTATTGGGTCTAAAAGTCCCCTTCCGAGTACATTTCAGGGTCAAAATGATGTTTTTCTTACAAATTTTATTTTTTTTTTTTTGCAAATTTGTCGGATTTGTCTTTTTAAAACTAAGCGAATAAATCGCATATATACAGACGGAAGGACAGACGGACGAACGGATGGACAGACAGAAGGACATGGTTTGATCGACTCGTCTCGTCGTGCTGATCAAGATTATATATACTTTATAGGGTCTACGACGTCTACTTTAATGTGTTACAAACTTTCTGACAAAATGATAATTCCCTCCTTACTATGTGTGGCGGGTTTAAAAAAAAAAATAGTAAAAATGCCATCAAATGGAACTGAAATTGCACAAAACACAGCAGATGCGAAACGGAAAAGAGCTGAAAGAGCAGCCAAAACGCCCGTACAACGTGGTAGCACACGAAGGGTATCTGCTAGTACATAATATATAAAGAACCCAACTAATTTGCGTTGTTATATTGGCGACGGAATCAACGGAGTAAGTGAATTGCAAAGAATTGCATTTTGATAATTCTGCAGTACTAGCGGTATGTATGTATAAATGTTTGAGAGTGTTTGCGATCATTGCAAACAGGAAAAAAGGAACACTACAATGTGTCAGGGACACAAATGTGTCATTGGAAAAATATTTTGAATAGACACAAATGTGTCGGCGGGCAAATAAAATAGAGCAAGGGATACAAATGTATCAACAAAAAAAAAAAAAGCGCAAGAGATACGTATCGAAAAGGGCGCAAGAAAATATTAGGATACAAATGTATCAAAAATAGCGCAAGGGATACAAATGTATCGAAAAGGGCGCAAGAAAATATTGGGATAAAAATGTATAAAAAAAAATAAAAAAAATCGCACAAATGTGTCCATGGACACTGAAATGCGTGTCCTCTACATACCTATGAACTTTATGTATGTGTTCTGCGAGCACTTTATAAGAACTGACAAAAATTTTGTCGCCTAGTTCTTTAAGGTTCGAAGGACCAAAAAATGTTCTGCGAGCACTTTTTAAGAACTGCCAAATATTTTGTCGCCTAGTTCTTTAAGGTTCGAAGGACCAAAAAATGTTTAGATTGTAGCAAGATGCATATATCTTAACATTTAATTCATGTTTTATAACCTCACTTGGAGAGAACAAACAAGTTTGAGTAGTTGTAAGGTACTGATTTTATTTTTAATTTTATTCTGCTTATATAGTATACTATTTCAAATGTACTGTATTTGTAAATGGGGTTGAAATGTTGTTGCTTGCAAAGATCATATAGTTTTATGGTGTGTGTATGGTAATTAACAGGTAGTCTATAAAAGACAAACAAGGCCGATGCTAAGGTTTCACCTTGCGTTTGTTTCCCAAAAATATAGTCGCTGCGGCATATGATCCTTATCGCGTATAAACATGTTCATATTTGAACATTCTCCCGGGGGGCCGTAAATGCTATCTCTTTCGTACGCCCTTTATTCTTGCATATATAGCAAAAGTTACAATTGCCAAGACAACGATGGTGATGAAGTGCGCACTGATAGTGTAAAAGTGTAACTATTTAATATGAACTTTTTCTTTCTTTAGTTTCTCAATTTGTTGATTCAGTTTTTGAAGCTCAATTTTGATGGTTTCATTCTCAGCCATCTTTTTACGCTTATCGAGCTCCCTGCGCCAGTATTGCTTCTCACGTTCAATGACATTTTCAAGATCTGATTTGATTTGTTGACGCTTTTGTTAAGCTGCAGCTTCGTTGTGCTCCCCCAGCCTCTCTTTTTCCAAATATTTGGAATTTTTACGACACAGCTGACGTATATTATCGCAATGTACATCAATCTTGCAATTCTTATCGAGCAATTCATCCTACAAAGATTGTATGAATGTACCTACACTTATTGGCCAAATCATTCTTTAGCGTTTTGGGTTCATTTTTCAAGCAATTCAATTCATTTTGCGTAACTTTTGTCTCTTCTACATAGTTCATCGTATCTTGTTCGATTTGTTTCATTATTTTGGCCATATCCAAAATAAGTGCATCATTTGTATTCTTCAAATTTTCTATAAGCTCAAAATTTGCCGTAGCACGCTCCTCATCAGACGCAAGCTTTGCACGCGTATCCGAATCTTCCTGTTTGAGTTGCGTTATTTTTACATTTAAGCTTTCATGCAATGCTAACTGCGCATTCGCTGCTGCCTTTAATTTTACGTTGCTCGCACTTAATGCATCAGAGACCACATTAAGCGCATCGATTTCAGCGACATGAGTTTCTTGGAGCGCTATCAGCTGTGCCTCCATTGCGCCGCATTTTTCAGTGAGCTTCTTATTCAATGATCTCTGTGTCAAATTCTGTGCGTTCAACTCTTCGACCATACTTTCCGCCTTGGTGGCATCGCATGCATGCTCCTCACGTAATTTCTGTTCGGTTTCCTTTAATTGTTCGACATGTCGCTTTAAAACATTAATCTGATTCAGATAATTGTTGATCAGTTCGTTCTTGTTGCGTATTTCTTGTTGCAGCGCTTTCTTACCCTTGAGGCGACTTGTTGATTTGGAAGCCTCCTTGGATGGTGTCGTTGCTGCTGAGTTGCGTTGTGTCGAGCTTGTTGTCATCGCCGCCGTTGCTGCTGCTGAAGCAACATCTGAGTTTTGGCTGAAGCGCAAGCGATGTGGCAGTGATGGAGTTCGAAACAAACGCAAACCTTTAGATTTCTTGTCCTCTTTTAGACCACTACTTGACGTCGTCGCACCAGTAGGTGTCTTCTCTCGCTGCTTTCTAAATTGTGTCGTAGCCAGGATTACAGCTGTAGAGGATCTATTTGTAGTCATTGCGCTTCTTTTGTTATTATTTATTGCTTGATTTACGTGAAGAATTTCGTGGTGATTTTGCGAGCACACTTTGCATTTAGTATACACTAAAGAACATTTTTCGCCGTATTTGTGATTTAGACATTTGAAACAAAGGTTTTGTTGATGCACAAAGTTGCGGCGCTCTTCGGTCGTAATTAAAAGAAATTTTCTGCATTCACTTGTTGTATGATTGTGATATTTGCAGTAAAATCACATTTTTCTTATTGGTTTTTCTGTGCGTGTTGTGATGTGATAACTTCTAAGTGGCCGTTTTTTCTCAGTTGATGAATCTTTGTCAGCAACTACTTTTAATGTTTCATAGCAGCGCTCCAGAAAATCCATAACTTCTCTGAGAGTCTGCACTTCATTAGGCGTCTTAGTTGCTTGTTCATACAGTTTCAAGCTTTCGGCAAATTATCCTTGCGATAAATGGTTCATCATCATTTATTTTTATGTCCAATACTCGAATTGCATTAAGACATTCATTTGTGATGTCCAACAATTGTCTGACGCTCTCCGTGTCTTCACTATTTATTTGGGGCAGATCCAAAATTCTGTGCCATTGAGTCGAAAATAATATCCTTTTATTTTCGTATCTTTGTTTTAACAGGGACCATGCTACGTTATAACTTTCGCTTGAAATTTGTAAATGTTGAATCAAGCGACCCGCTTCCCCCTTTTAAACATTGACGAAGACGTAGCATTTTTTCGGAATTTGAAATACATGTATTATTATGCACCATATCTTTGAACAGGTAGTGAAAAGTTGCCCATTCCTTAAAATCGCCGAAAAAATTTGCAATTTTTAATTTTTCCAACTCCAAGCGATCATAATGATTGTTTGTCACAACTTTTAATTCTTTCGCCTCGTTTGGTACTTTTGTCAGATGCAGCATGCTGAATTCGTTAATCAAGTCATCTGCCTCAACGTTTTTTAACTGATGTATTTCGGACTTATACAAAGTTTCCAGTTCATATACCTTATCCTCAATCATCGACCTTTTAGATTCTGACATGTTTTTGAAATCTAAATTTTCTATATAATTTATTAGAGAAATTGTTTTTTTCTTGAAACTATTTATTTGAAAATAATATTCAATTTCAATAGCACTGCTCATATGTTTCGGTTGAGTCGCCTTGAGCATGCTATCGCTTTTATTCATTGGGCTCTCATTGCTTTGCAATTCCACAAAGTCGTCGGCAGTTTCTTTATGTATTGTCCGCATGATTTCGTCGGATTTTTCCACGGTTGATTCGTACATGTTATTGGTAAAATAGTCTTCTTCACCAATTCCGTCCGCAATCAATTTAGTATGATTCGTATCTAGCTGATTTCGATATTTTTCTAATTGCTTTACTAACTCGATACAGGCGCTTTTACGATACGTCTTCGCACTCAATTTATTGTAGAATTGCATTACCTTTTCTGCAAGTTCCTTTTGAGCGTCGATAATCTTTACCCTGTTGATTTCCACTTTAGATTCACTTTCACTCAAATTGGTTAAGTCGCCTAGTTGACTTTGCTCGTCTCACAGCTAGGTAAAATTTACTTGTGTTGATTGTTGGTGATAGTCAGGGTTTTTTTTTTTTTTTAATAAAATCTGTGTCTCTTACCACTGGTGGGGGAAAACATCAGAACGTTCCGATGGAAAAATATTAATACACTGCGAGTACTTTTTAAGAACTCCACCGTGTTTGGTCGCCTAGTTCTTCAAGGTTCGAAGGATCAAAAAATGTTTAGATTGTAGCAAGATGCATATATCTTAACATTTAATTTATGTCTTATAATCTCACTTGGAGAGAACAAACAAGTTTGAGTAGTTGTAAGGTACTGATTTTATTTTTAATTTTTTTTCTGCTTATATAGTATACTATTACAAATGTACTGTACTTGTGTATTTTAATGTTCTTATCCACTACTAATGATAATTCGAAGAATCGATACTTCAAAGTCCGTCCGGGGGTTGAAATGTTGTTGCTTGCAAAGATCATATAATTTTTTGGTGTGTGTATGCTAATTAGCAGGTAGTCTATAATAGACAAACAAGGCCGATGCTAAGGTTTAACCATGCGTTTGGTAATTAGCATGATCGTAAAACTTTATGTCTTAATTGTGCACATTCTATGTGATTGTCCAGCTTTGGCCCGTTACAGATTCACCCTGTTTAATCCCTGTTTCATTACTACCTGTTTCATTACTCAGGGTCGCCCCGACTAGAGATACTCTCCTGCTTATTAAAGAGGCAGAGAGGATTCTCGGTCCATAACCTAACCAGTTATTATTGCCAGGCTTGGGTACAATAGACTCCCCTAGAGTCGCAGTTCCCGTTTAATCTCCAATAGGAGGGCCTATCATGTTCCCACTATACTCTGTGCTAATGATGGGAACGTGTGATGACCTTTGTGTGTCTTCACGTTCGCTCTGACCACTTGCTTGCCTTGCGGCTACGGCCCAGGCACTACGTCAGGCATTTATGGTTATGGTTATGGTAATTGTGTGTTTTCCCAAAAATGTAGTCGCTGCGGCATATGATCCTTATCGCGTTTAAACATGTTCATATTTGAACAGTCTGTATTACAGATGCTGGCACGTTACAAAAATAAAAACAATGTCTGAAATAAAACCATTTCTTTGCGACACGTTCGACAAGTCGGTGCTCAGGCATGAATGGATAAAATTGGCTAAGGTCATTCACGCTTTATCTCGATGCTGAGGAGATTACATCGGTAGTCAAGAAAAGTCTAAATTTTTACACCTGGGCGGCTCTCAGCTACAAGAGATAATATATAATATCCCTGGAGCGTTAGTTGAGTATGATGCCGCAGCGAAGAATGATGTTTATAATATTCTGGTTGACAAGCTCGACGAATACTTTGCACCGACTAGAAATTCCGTTTTTGAAAGGCACCTTTTTCGAAATTTGTCTCCAGTAGAAGGAGAATAGTTTTGCAGATTTTTAATTCGGTTAAGACAACAGCTGGCAAAATGTTCATATGGGACAACAAAAACTGAAATTGAAGAAATCTGTCTTGTCGATAAATATTTGATCCGTGGGCCCCAATGGGCTTGAAGAAGAGGTTTCTGGAGAAAGAGCAAAAGTTGGATGAAATAGTAGATGCCTGTAAACTTTACGAACAAGTAAATAAAAATTCTCAAGGCGTGCTGAATAATGATGTACCCGAAGCCGTTAACAAAATATCTGTAAGGAAGCGTTTGGTGTAAAACTCATTGAAATCTTGCGTAAGATGTGGGAATGTCGATCACAATTCTGAAAGTTCTAAATGCCCGGCACGTGACAAACGATGTAAACGCTGCAACTTAATTGGGCATTTTGCTTAACAATGCATAACTAGAAATCCAAAGACGACAATGGACACGGTTGGCAATTTCAACCCAAAACGGCGCAAAGAATTTTCAAATGTTCGCAACATCGCAGACCACCAAGAAAGCGACGACGATTGTACAGATTTAGAATATATATATAAATGGCACTACAGCCGATTGTCGGCCTTGGCATCACTTAAGATTCGGCACTAGCGGTTGTAATCCAGTACCTCATCATACCATCTTGGGATTCCGATCCTGCGGATGTCATCTAGGACTTGGTCCTCCCAACGCAGTGGCGGACGTCCTCTCTGCCGCGCCCCTCCGATTTGATTCACGTTTTGCTTCCAAACTTTTCTTGCTGGAGCTTCTGTGTCCATCTGACACAGGTGACCAGCCCAGGACAGCCTTTTGTATTGGACGTTCCTGACTATGTCGATGTCAGCATATAGCTCGTACAGCTCATCGTTCGTGTGCATACGGATGTTATTTTCAACTCTAACTGGACCAAAGATTCTCAGAAGTATCTTCCTCTCAAATACGCCCAACGCCGACTTATCCGAATCTGTCATGACCCATGCTTCTGTGCCATACATTAGGACCGGCATTATCAGCGTCTTGTAGAGTTTAATTTTTGGAGGACTCTCTCGGAGTATATGGGAGACCCTTGTTGAGAGAGCAGCGACAGTCTGCTGTGACTTTAACGTACCAACATCTAGCTTTCGTTGTGTGGTAGCTCGCTTGGCGTGCGCTGTGCTGAGTCTAGTACGTACCTTGGCTAGGACAAGGTAGTGGTCTGAGTCGATGTTAAGACCTCTATACGCTCGTACATTAAGCACGCGGATACTTATGTAGGTCGCCACTGTGCCATGTTGCCTTGTGGATCTCGAGATGTGGGAATCTGGTACAACTTATGATCATGATTCTGCCCGCAGCAAAGTCGATTAGCCTTTCTCCATTACTGTTGGTGGTTTCAAGTAGGCTAAATTTTCCGATGGTAGGGCGAAAGATTTCTTCTCTCCCAATTTGTGCGTTGAAATCACCGATGACAATTTTGATGTCATGCTTGGGGCAGCGATCGTAGAGTCTTTCCAATCGCTGATAGAACTCGTCTTTCTCCATCTCATCTTTAACATTTGTCGGGGCGTGTACACATATGAGGCTGATATTGAAAAATTTTGCTCTGGTGCGTATCGAGGCGAGACGTTCATCTACAGCTGCCAACCTGGAGACGAGTCTACGTAGTTTACTACCAACCACGAAGCCACATCCGAATATGTGTTGCATCTCATGACCATTGTAGTAGATGTCACAGGTTGTTAAGTTTATGCAACCATGGCCAGTCCATCGCATTTCCTGGATAGCAGTAATGTCTGCTCTGAAGTTGTTAAGAGTGGTAATGAGTTCTTCGATTGCACCATCCATGTTAAGGGTTCGGACGTTCCAGGTGCACATACGTATGTCGTGATCCTTGTATCGTTTTCGGGGATCGTCTCTTTTATATGCTCTAATAGTAGCTGGGGCCTCCAGAATCCTTGCCCCTGCCGCGGAATTATCCACGGGTGGATAATCACATCTAAGGCTGCCACCTGGAGTATTTTCGTTTATACTGGCCATTATTGCATTTGGTACACTTTGTTCCGTGTGCGTCTCACGGGTTCTATGATTTTTACGTCGTTGTAAACCACACCACCGACCAACCTCACATCGAGGATTCGCTCTTTAGACGACTCTTACGTCAAGCTGAGCCTGCTGTGGTAGTATTCTTGACCGGCCGCTGACCACACGGATTAAGAATGCTTTAGAATTAACGGCGAACTGGGAAATGATAGTGATATCGTATGTAGCATTGGAGGCGAACAAGTTTAGATGATAATAGATTCGGGATCGCCGACAAATTTGCTATGCGAAAAGCACTGGGAATTGCTAAAGGGCAACAACGCTGTTATGTGGAATTTGCGGTCTCAGTCGACGGAAAGATTTAAAGCATATGCAACAAATAAACCACTCAGAGTTTTAAAAATTTTTGAAGCCCCAATTTGTGTGGAAAAGCACCAAGATGTAATTGCTACGTTTTACGTAATCGAAAAGGGTAGCCAATCCCTGCTGGGGAAGAAAACAGCAACCCAACTCAATGTTCTAAAGATTGGCTAAGAAGCATGTCGAATTGAAAGTTTTCTACCGTTTCCAAAAATTAAAGACCGTCAAGTAAAATTATCAATCGACTTGAGTGTAAAACCTGTCCAGCAGCCATTGAGACGTGTACCGGTGGCGGTGGATGTTGAGTGGCATGTGAAAGCGTGTAGAAGCTGTTTACTTGTGTCGAATCCAGTACGCCCTCCTCCGATGCAGCGGCATGTTTTTCCGAATGGGCCTTGGCAATTTGTGGCGACTGATCTATTGGGTCCTGTTTCAAACAACCATCATCTTTTGGTCCTTATAGACTACTATTCAACATACAAAGAAGTCAAATTTCTTAGCTCGATCTCATCCCAAGTAATTATCACAGCGATAAAGGAAATTTTTTCCAGGCTGGGCATGCCAAAGTCAATAAGGACAGATAATGGCATGAAATTCGTGAGTGCCGAATTTATAGACTTCTGTGAATCTAATGGCATTGCTCCAGTTACGACTCCTCCATACTGGCCACAGGCTAATGGCGAAGTGGAAAACATGAACCACTCATTGGTTAAACGTCAAAAAATTGCTAGCTTGAACAAAGTCAACTTTAAGGAAGTAATTCAGAAGTTCATATTGACATATAACGTAACGCCGCATGGCAAAACTGGGCGTTACGGATGGTACTGATGTTCAACAGTACCATCCGTGACAAGTTGCCGGATATACGGGACATTGTAGAAGAAGTTGTGGATTCCTCAGCGAGAGATAACGACCTTGTCAGCAAACAAAAAGGGAAAGAAACAACCGATAGGAAAAGAGGCGCCAAAGAATCGGACATAAACATTGGAGACAAAGTTTTGGGTAAAAATTCAAATTAACCCCAAATTTTGACGTAACGGAAAATGAGGTCGTCGATAGAAATAAAACGAAGTGGAGCTTCTTGGAAACAGAAGAAAAGTTAAACGAAACGTAAGCCACTGAAAAAAGATATTTTCTGCGCAGCCACCGACTGACAATGCCAGGGTGAATGAAAATAAGTCAACGCTTCAACCGGGTAATCTCCGCCCAATATCTCCTGCGGTTCCAGATCAGTTGGAACTAATGCCGCCTAGTCCATCTTCAGAGCCAACGAGTCATTCGGACAGACATTCTACCTAGGAGAAGCCAACAGGAGCATTAAAGCTAAAGCTAAAAAAGGGGGAGAGATGTGACAACCCTGCCATATGATGTTTACAGAGTGACAGCTCTACACGGCAAGAACCCAAATAATTAGTGTTGTTACACATAGCTAACGACATTTTAACCATGCGATGATCGTTCAAAAAATATAAGCGCTCCAGAAATCAGCTGTTTTCTGCAGTGAGACCATGAAAACTGATCATGGACTCCCAAAGCAGTCAAAAGAACAAGGAGTGAAGACTAGGTCTGGAACTAGTTTTACAAAAAGAGATGGGGAGCAGAGTACCAACAATCGGACTACTCCTCCAAAGAAGAGCAGAACCGTGCAAAGATTAACGCCTAGAAAGCAGACCAAGAAGAGCACCAGCTCAAAACTCTCTCAAGTTAATGAAGTTACCAAAGAGGTTAAAAAGAAGCAGAGATCAAATAAAAAGAATTCCAGAACCGATGCACCTATTGTCAAGACTAGCGGGGATCTTCTCCAAGAATCAGAACAAGGAGTAAAGAGCGTTTGCAAAACTGCTAGCGGAGAGATACTTTTCAAAAGGGTAAGACATCGGACCCAGTCACCGAGCCACTTCAAAATTCCATTAGACGCGTCCTAGGTGATAAAACTGAAGTCAAAACAATAACGGAAAAGTCTACGGTGGAGATTAAAAACTTAGATGAGATCACCACGGTAGACGACATTACTGCTGCCATAGGTGTTCTAGTAAATGGAGATGCTGAATTTGCATTCCGAGTAAGTCTACGAGGATCGTTTGATTCAACTCAGATTGCTACTATTACTCTACCAGTAGAATCCGCATATTACCTGGTAAACGCAAGGAAAATAAAAATAGAATGGTCGGTCTGCCAAAAAGGTGTTTTAAGTGTTTGGATTATCACCAGAAACTTTAAAAGTGAGGTCAACTTGTCTGGCTGTAGCTTCAAATGTGGTCACATGGTAAAAGACTGCATGATACATGCAATTTGTGCACTGTGCAGCAGAAAAGAAGCTACGACGGGCATAGACCACTTCACTGATAGTAATTAATGTCCAATCTACCAAAAAGCAGTCCGAAAGTATAAGCGATGATCAAGTTTCTTCAACTCAACTTGAATCACTGCTCAGCAGTGCGACCCCTGCTGAAACATAATGCATGCGAGCTTGACATTGATATTGCTACTCTGAGCGAGCCTTATAGAGCAGAGGACGATTCCTGCTGGGTGGCTGACCAAAGTGACAAGGCAGCAAGTAAAAGGCAGTGTAAGAGTAACCTGCCAGTTAAATCGAGGGGATCCTTTACTGGTTTTGCGAGAGCGGATGTCGGCAACCTCAGGATATATAGCTGCTACTTACCCTTAAGTCTTTCTCTTAGTGAATTTGCAGTGATAGACGAGATAGCTGAGGATCCAAGAGGTTGTTCCCGTGTGGTAATTACCGGTGACTTCAACGCATTGGCTATGGAATGGGGCTCCCCCTCTGACAAACGCTAAGGGACGAGTGCGTTTAGAGACGACTGCAACAAGCGACTTCGCCCTCCTCAACATTGGTACCCAACATACCTTTAGTTGAGCAGGGGCTGGGTCAATTGTCGACCTTACGCTCTGCAACACCTCATTGTACAATGAGGCGTCCTGGAAAAAAATTCAACACTACACAGCAAGCGACCACCATGCAATAATATGCTGCATTGGAAGACAGACTGTAGAAGAAGAGCTTTCTACGCAAGTACGGCGTTCCTACAAGCCAGAATCTCTTAACACAGCTGCATTTACACAGGCTCTTAACGGCATCCATACTGAAAGTGACGCCTTACGCCAGTATACTGGTGGGACAATGGCATTGCTGAAGCGCGAAAAAACTATTTGAAGGCCAGGAAAAAATACCAGCGGGTAAGACGGTCTCCTATCTACAGTGATCTCCAAGCTCGATACGCAGAAACACGTAAAGGCAACAACTGGAGCAAATAGAAGCAACACTTTTTCCCCAGCAACCGGAGTTAAACTACTCAGCTAACTCCGCAACAAAGGAAGCGAACACAACCCACTTACTAGTCACAGTGCAGGAAGTGCTACTAGTAGCAGCTAGCCTAAAGGATAACAAAGCGCCGGGCCCAGACGCTATACCTAACAATGCGTTAAAACTCGCAATACGTCTGCATCCGGAGGTTTTCGCAGACGCGTACAACCTGTGGTTCACAGAATGCAAATTTCCAGAGCGCTGGAAAAAGCAATACCTGGTGTTGATTCCGAAGCCAAAAAAGCCACCAGAAGAGCTGTCGTCCTATAGAACTATTTGTCTATTGGACATGGCTGGAAAGATGTTCGAAAAACTCATAGCTGGTATGTAATGTACGACGGCATCCTGAATTTGGAACTACCGGAAGATGTTGATATTGTCGGTTTTGCTGATGATGTGGCATTAATCACTGTGGCAAAATATGTACATCCCAGAGGCTAAGTCTAAATGCAACGAAGCAATTAAACGAGTGCAAGAGTGGTTAGCATCCGTTCGCCTGCAGCTAGCGGAACATAAAACTGAGGCGGTGTTGATAAGCAGCCGTAATAGCGCGGAGAATGCCAAACTCCAAATTGACAACTGTACCATTAACACCTCGAGAGCAATATTATATCTCGGTTTGTGGATAGATACGCAGCTATGTTTCAAGGAGCACCTTGAATTTGTGCAAAAGAAGGCGGCAGATGTCAGCAGGGCACTAACACGCGTTATGTGTGCCTAAAGGATGTTGATTACTCCTTATGAACGTTGTAAGGTCCGTAATGCTGTACGGTGCACCAGTCTGGGCAAATGCACTTAGGAAAAAAGTTACAGACACAACCTAGAAGCGACATACCGCGAAGGCGCTATAAGAGAATGCAGCAGCTTTCGTACGATGTCAGATGATAAGCCAGATTTACTAGATGGCAGCTTCCATGGGATAGATCGACGAAGGGCAAGTGGATACACCGCCTTATCCCACGTATCCGGGAGTGAGTTCAAAGGCGTCATGGTAGTGTTAACTTCCACCTGACTTAACTACTAAGCGGCCACGGCCATAGCATACACCTGTACGTGGTTCTTCAACGTTGAAAACTTCGTCAATAAGATGGTGAATAGCGAACACACTTGGAACGGAGTCAGTTACTTCGCTGCAGAGGTGATGAAGGAGCAGAAAAGTCTCAAACGCGAAAGGGCTCATTCGCTCACCTAGAAGGAAAAGGATATGCGACACAGAGAAGTTACAACCAGGACTTGTTACTTAATGGGTATTTTGTTTCATAATTTTTTTAGAAGTAGCCATGAATGTTTTAAAATAAAGTGTTACTGAATTGCTTAAATAATATATAATTGTAGAAGTAAATATTAGTAAATAGAAATTCTAGTATTTACGGACGTTATTAACGGACAAATGGTAACGGATTTTGGTTTTGAGAAACAGCTGTTTATAACAATGTTATTTAACACTACGTACCAGCTGTAGCCGCAGCTGGTTACAAAACACAGTTGCAAAGCTCAGCTCAGCCTTGACGCGCAGCGTCAGCAGTGTATAAAAGATGCTGCTTTGTTAAAAATAATCAATCTTGTTCGAGCAGCAGCGCAGCAGCAGTAACATCAAAGAATGTTAGAAAACAAGATTGCTCCCTTCGAGTGTCAAAAATGATTTGTTCTGCGCGTGGATGTCACAACCGCCAACAGCTGATTGCATAAATTAAAATTTGTATGGAAAATGCATACAAAAGGAAAAAAATTGTTTAAAAAGTGGAATAAAAACAATAAAAGAATCATTTGGTATATAATTTAATTATTTGTAAATTACACAGGCCTACAAGTTTTAACCCAGAGACAAGACCTATCATACCCGAAGGATTTTGATGCGCTGAATCCGAATCCGTGCTCGGAATTGCTCCTATACGTCTGGTTTTTGAGATATCCTAACCTAAAAGTGCCAAAAACGCGTTTTTGCAGTTTTTGAGGTTACGCGACAGACGGAAAAAAATTATTATCAAAAAACGTTTTATGGCAATTGAAAGTACCACCCTTCCCCTTTTAAACCTTTTTGGATTTTTTCAAATATCTTTTTTTTTCACCGAAAAATCTCTATTTGAAATTTTACAATTAAGCGTAAAAGCGTTAAAGGGTTAATACGCTTAATTGTAAAATTTCAAATAGCGATATTTCGGTGAAAAAAATATATTTGAAAAAATCCAAAAAAGGTTTAGAAGGGGAAGGGTGATACTTTCAATTGCCATAAAACGTTTTTTGATAATAAGTTTTTTCCTTCCGTCACGTAACCTCAAAAACTGCAAAAAAACGCGTTTTTGGCACTTTTAGGTTAGGATATCTCAAAAACCAGACGTATAGGAGCAATTCCGAGCACGGATTCGGATTCAGCGCATCAAAATCCTTCGGGTATGATAGGTCCGGTCTCTGGGTCTAGACTTTTGTTAAATTTTGTCGGCCTGTGTTATGAATGTTTTTTACTATAAATTATCTTATTTTATGCAGTGTATAAATAAAATAAAATAAGTATGTATGTATATTTTGTTATCAAATTGTAACTTATATTTTATTGTGGTAAAAACGTAATGTACTTTAAATATTGAACCATTAATTTAAAGTTTTGTACCATTTTCTTTTTCTTTTTCTGTCTTTTTCTGTGATTTCCTGATTTTACTTCCTTATTTTGAAATACATCCGAGCTCGGAAGAACAACCTTTTCACTTTATCGTTACAAACGATTTCTTTTGCTTCATGCATATGCTTTGCTAAAAAATTTTCAGCTATTAAAAGTTTATCTTCATTTAGCTTTTTAAATATTGCATGAAGGCTTCTAACGTTTTTCATCATTTCGGCAGTTGGTTTTGACAAACCCCCTTCAGAAAGGTGGTCAACCCACGTATAGGACTGCCCCATAGTTTGGTCCCTCGGTTCAGCAATACCTGGAACTTAATCGCGCAGCTTATGGCAAATATAGCCACAGAAACTTATTCTTTTTTGTTTAGTAGTAGTGTCTACTGGTTACTGAAAGAAACTGCACCCAGAACTACCTGTTCCGTCATTTCTGCTATTACAATTTGCAACGATGCACCTCATTACTATTTGTTCTTTGTTTATTGGCTCTTTTCATTAATTATTTTTTTTTTATAAATAAAATTTATTTCCACATAAAATTTTTAATACTAATCACAATGCTCTTTTAATAATTTTTTTTTATTATTAACTTTCTTTTCCACTTCAAATTATTAATACAGATCATAATGCGTCTTTCTATTTTTACTTTATTCTCTGTTATACTGTTTTATTCTTTTAACAGTTATTTGTTGTCTATACAAAGCACAAACTAATACTTTTTATTCAAAACACATACGATAACTAACATTTCTTGGCGGGTTTGACGTCACAACAAAACAGCTGATTGCAAACAAGAATAACGGACCTGCGCAAGGCGTAATCTTGTTTTCTTTATTCTTGGGTAACATCGACTTAAACAGTCTTCGCGAAAGTTTCGAGTTGTTATAAAGTGTCAAAGTGTATAGTGTTTTTCGTGCGTTTCCCTCGCACGTCCGGTTCGTAGTACGCGTAGTGTAAGCACGCTCATAGTTAATTTGGTCGCAATACAGGAGATATTTTAGTACATCTCGCTCGCACGATTTACTCATTCATCGTGTAACTTGCTCGTAGATTCAAAACCTCGTTAGCATAATACTCCGAGCATTTTTATTCATACGTTCATATCAGGTCAAGTAATAGCGACATTTAATTGTAAAATTAGTTAAACACTCCACACCGATACTACCAGGCTAACATAGCTTAACAAAACTAACCATTCACTAGCTGACGCACTCACACAAACTCACTCAGACACACACAAAAAAAAACTACCATACTATAATATGCCAAGAATGATAGAAATCAAGATTACGCCTTGCGCAGGTCCGTTATTCTTGTTTGCAATCAGCTGTTTTGTTGTGACGTCACACCCGCCAAGAAATGTTCGTTATTGTATGTGTTTTGAATAAAAAGTATTAGTTTGTTCTTTGTGTGGACAACAAATAACTGCTAAAATAATAAAACATTTGTTTAAAAAATTTGAAGTGGAAATAAATGTAACAATTAAAAAAAATAATTAAATAAAAGAGCCAATAAACAAAGATCAAATAAAAATGAGGTGCATCGTTGCAAATTGTAAAAGCAGCAATGACGGAACAGGTAGTTCTGGGTGCAGTTTCTTTCGGAATCCAGAGGACACTACTACTAGACAAAAATGGATAAGTTTCTGTGGACGAGATGAGCAGGATGAGCTTAAAGAATCTGGCAGGCTATATTTGCAATAAGCTGCGCGATGAGGTCTTAGGTATTGCTGAACCGAGGGACCAAACTATGGAGCAGTCCTATACGTGGGTTGACCCCCTTTCTGAAGGGGGTTTGTCAAAACCAACTGCCCAAATGATGAACTACGTTGGAAGCCTTCATGCAATATTTGAAAAGCTAAATGAAGAAATTACTTGCAACGATAAAGTGAAAAGGTTGTTCTTCCGAGCTCGGATGTATTTCAAAATAAAGAAGTTAAATCAGGAAATCATAGAAAAAACAGACAAAGATAAAGAAAATGGTACAAAATTTTAAATTAATAGTTCATTATTTAAAGTACAATTGCGTTTTTACCACAATTAAGTACATATAAGTTAAAATTTTATAAAAAAAAAACATACTTGTTTAATTTTATTTATACACTACATAAAATAAGATAATTTATAGTAAAATACATTCATAACACTAGTTTACAAATATTGGCAACATTCCATGGGATTCGTTCTAACCCACCTATTTCCATGTATTTTGGGGCGTAAATTTCAAAAGAACCGTTTAGGAGATATCTTAAAAAAACCGTTTTTTGTGGACTTTTTCAGTTATCACTAAAAATCCCAAGAATAAACAAATGTCTAAAGCTGAACTTTTCATAGGTTGGAAGATATTTTCTTCCTCTACACGACGATATGCTATTTGTAAAAATCGAATGAATACTTTTTGTGTACCAAGCGTCGAAACACAGAAAAAAATTGTATTTTCCATGCTTTTTTGAAATATGTTAATTTTTAATCCCAATTTCGCAGGAGATAAAAATTATTTTTAATTATTTTTAAAATTTGTAAATTTAGACAGTTTACAAATTTTAAAAATAAATAAAAATAGTTTTTGTCTCCTGCAGAAATTGAATTAAAAATTAACATTTTTCAAAAAAGCATGAAAAATACAATTTTTTTCTGTGTTTCGACGATTGGTACACAAAAAGTATTCATTCGATTTTTACAAATAGCATATCGTTGTGTAGAGGAAGAAAATATCTTCCAACCTATGAAAAGTTCAGCTTTATAAATTTGTCCATTTTTTGAGATTTTTAGTGATAACTGAAAAAAGTCCACAAAAAACGGTTTTTTGAAGATATCTCCTAAACGGTTCTTAAGAAAAATGTTGGTGGCCATTGTTGAAATCTACGCCCCAAAATACATGGAAATAGGTGAGTTAGAAAGAATCCCATTTTTTGGTGTAAACTAGTGTAATTTACAAAAAAATATGTATCAATTACCAAATGATTCTTTTATTCTTTTTATTTCACTTTTTAATAACGTTTTATACAATTTTCTTTCTTTTCTTTGCGTTTCCCATACAAATTTGAATTTATGCAATCAGCTGTTGGTGGTTGTGACGTACATACATGCGCAGAACATTTTATTTTTGACTCTCGGAGGGCGCAACATTCTAGATAATATCCCATATTCATTTTTACCAAACTTACACAACACACATTCAGTATAGACCACACACATCCATATCATCTAGCCGGATATATCACCAAAATACACATAAAGCTTAATAATTTAATTAATAAAATAAATAATATTAATAAAATATTTAATACAATCGATTTCTTCTTCAAAGTTATACAATTTTCTGTAGCGGAAAGAGCCTTGGACATGCGACGAGCGCATCCCGGAGCCTGAGACTTCGTTACAGTGGCACCCGAGTAGTGACTGGTTCAATTAGAGAAAACAGTATAAACTATAAAAAAAAAAAAAAAGATGAGCAATACGTGGATATATCGTATCAGTGAAAATAAGCTGTACGACATCAAAACTAAATTCGAAGTAGACAATGATTGCACTCCCGACGAACTACGGAGTCGGTCAAAAGAGAACAACTCACGGAAGCCTTGAAAAGTCGTCGAGCTGAAATGGTGGAAAGATTTAGAAAACCATCAGCTCCAAAGTGAAACATTCAAATTATAAATACTACTCCACTAGGATCCGTGCTCAGTCTTTTAGGCTTAGAACCTGCCGTAAATGCAAAGCCAGAAGCAAGTCCGGAAACGGACACCGATGAATCCGAACCAAGTGTATACAATGAGGGCGATTGGCAAATGTGTTTGAAAAAGTAAGTAAGTGGTCAATACATTTCGATGGCACTAGCGATCCTCTAGAATTCTTAGAATGAATTGAAGAATTATTAAAGGCATACGGACTTAATATCGATCTGGTTCCGGGCTCAATGCCGGAGTTATTACTCAAAGACGCGTTAGTATGGTGGCGAGCAAATAATGAAAACTGGAAAAAGTGGCAATTATTTTGCCATTCATTTGTACGATTTTTTCTACCAAGCCAATACTTTCAAAATTTATAGGATCAGTTAAGACAACGCGCACCAACCCCTTTGCGATAAGTTTAACAAATATATTCTCAGCCTTAAGACATTGATGCGAAGTGCTAGATATAACAAAACTCAAATGCTGGATCGCATCTAGTGGAACTGCAGACCTGAGTACAATCTTTATATTCAGCGGCAAATTTTCACGGATATGGCAGAACTTATTTCGTTAGCAGATGAGCTAGAACGCATCCAAACCGTTACTTATGTTTGCTTTGTGCCGAAAAAATGTTGAACTTTTTTAATATTAACGTTAACTTTAAAAATAAATTTTATATTTAACTCACTTCAACGTTTGGTATTTAGGTCTGTACAAAGATTTTTTATACAGAGTTGTCTTTATTTATAAAAACTTGCTACACAGCAACACTGTTTCTACAGAATATCAGTGGATTCTGCGAAATAAATTTCTACTGATACACAGGCTTATACCCTAATGAATATTATGTAAAAGTATCGGATAGTAACCAATCAAATAAAATTTACTCGATTTAAGCTCATATCTAACATGTGCAGTGAATTGTTGAAAATGCAACCCAGTGCTGCGTGTTTTACTGAATGCTTTTTTTTTTGATTTGCATATTTTTTAATTGTTATGCATATTACACATTTAAAAATCCCTGTACCTTTTTTAAACTGAATTTTGACGGCAAGCCTTCATTAAACCTGTTAAAACTTTTAGATTGATTGTGCAGAAGAAAAACACAAGCAGCAATGTTAAAATGTAAATAGCATCGAAGATTAATTTATATGTTGCACATAAATAAGTATGTACATTGTATATTCATATGTTTGTGTGTATCTATGTACATATTTACGTACTCGTATGTAAATAAGAAATTATGTAGAAACTTTAAAATAAGGGAAACGTACAATTTGCATGAAACGTTAGCTTTTAAAATTTCAATAATCTATCCTATTGGAGCAGAGCAGGTGTTTCACATAGCCGCATTTAGGTAGGGGTATGGTGCGGTACTGTACCTGTAAACCGTGCCGCGGTTCTGGTTGCAAACATATGATGACTGTACGATAGTACGGAAAAAATAGACCGAGTGTACGACTCGACACATGTGTACGCTTTTTTGGGTCGATTTCCACTCGGCTTTTGACAAAGTACCAAAACAGATGCTCAATACATGTAGGGACTACATTTGATAGGTATTTCATCCAAGTTCATGACAAGTTTCGTAGAGAACATAACATACATATAAGGTTGGGTTGTCTTATGTCTCTTAATAAACATAGAGGTAAATTTATCTAAATACATAATATGATATTTATAGAACGAAGTCGAACAGAGAGAAATGACAAAAAGGCTTACCCGGGGTAGCGAATACGTAAATATAATAGTCATACCTGGGAACAGTCTTAACACCGCCGCAATTAAAAGCAAACAATTGGAGTCAATGAAAAATCACACCACTCAAAATAGGATACACGAATTTTAAAAAGGTTGTTAATGCTTTATACTAAGGGACTGACATGGACGAAAATCATTTATACTTCCTAGAACTACAGTACACATAGGAAATTATATTTTTCACGCACAATTTAACATGGATTGATGCCATGCTTCCAAAAAAGCATTATAAGGTGATGCTCTCATGCAAGCATGGTTTTTGTTAACAATGAATCCATTCCCTCACTTTTCTCTAAAATCAACTACTAGCCGTGTGGACTGATGTCTAATCAGTGGCAGTTAGTAATTCATTTGTCTGCTTTACCATTTATTTTTTTGAGCAAAATTTGAAAATATAAAAAAAAAAAAAACTGTATAAAAATTTTTACCAAATAGTTATGTTAATGCGAAAATTGGTAGGTTTTATGTAAACAAATAAGTTTTGAACAAAATAAACAACATGAAAACTAAATAATTGTTGTATTTATTTGCATTTTTATTGGCTGAAAATTTTACACTTTTTCTTTACTTCTATGCCGGTTACATCGTTCTTTTTATTAATAGTTTTTTTTTTCTTTTTCAAGCATAAATAATGCTAACTAAAATACATTTTTATTTTATTTATATTTTTTACTAACCACAAAAGGTATAGAAAAAAATTTTTCTTAAAATTACAAAGTTTTCTTAAATATTTATTAATTTCAAAATTTTATTAGCTTCCACAAATTTATGTATTCGAAAAAAAAAAATAATCTTGAAAATTTATTTAAAAAAAAAGTCATGCAGAAGTTCAGAACGAATGTTTTCCGTTTACGTTAAATCTTATGAATTTTCACTTTATACGAAAATTTTGTCTTGCTTATTAATTTTGTTTTGTTTCTATATGCAGCAATTTCTTCGAATGAAATCGATAAAATGTATTTAAATTAAAATTATAAACTAAAATTTGGGAAAATTGATATTCGTGATTCATATACATATATAAATTTTTTTATAAGCTTAAATTTATTTATTTGTTTTATTTTTTTTTTGTAACTTAAATAATATATTTTTTTCTTCAAATTTTGGACATATTTTCTTTCATGTTTTACGCATCGAAATTAGAAAAAAAAAATTGTCATTTGTTTTTTTTTTTTTTTTTTTTTTTGAATAGAGTTACTTAATATGACGGCCGAGCAGCAGTTTATGTTTTGCTAGTTTTACGTAAAAAAAAAAAGATAAAACCTAACCAATTAGCAAGAATTTAAAAGTGAATTTGTGCTTGACTGAACGGTCGGGTCGGTCTTAAGTTTGTCATGGTTTAATCGCCATCACTTTCGTCATCATCAGATTGCTCATCATGATGTTGCTGCTGCTGTTGTTGCTGTTGCTTAACAATCACCTGAGCTTGAGCCTGTCCCTGCATTGATGGCGCAGACATAGGTATTTTTCCACTTGTTTTGTATTCGGTCATTTCACATTCATAACGTGCCTTATCACGATCCGCCATGGATTCATATTTTTGTTTCAATTCAGGATCAATGACGGACCATTGCCGTCCGAGCTCCTTGGCAACATCACCTATACCGTATTCAGGATGTAATGCCTTGACCTTGCTACGCTCATCATTACAGAACCAAAAGAACGCAGACAATGAACGTTTTGGTGCGTTCGGGTCCTTTATTTGTTTTCGTTTTTTTCCACGACCTCCAGCAGCACCTTCAGGGGGTATATAGTTTTGAATCTCCAATTCGTAGCGTTGCTTATCCTTTTCGGCCATTTCATGGAACTGCTTCTTTTCCTTATCGACCATAGTCTTCCATTGTTCAGCACATTTACGTGAAAATTCACCAAAAACTATCTTTTCATCTGGATGTGTCTTCTTGTGCTCATCTCGGCATGTTTGTATATAATAACTGTATGCAGTCAATCTACCTTTAGGCTTTGCTTCGGCTTTACCTCGAATCATGACGGATCCGCCGGAGTTAATATTTTGTTCTTGTTGTTGTTGCTGCTGTTGCTGTTGTTGTTGCTGTTGTTGTTGTTGTTGCTGATGTTGTTGTTGCTGCTGTTGTTGCTGTTGTTGTTGCTGTTGTTGCAACTGAGCTGCCGTATTTGCATCAATTTGTCCCTGATTAGCTGCCGCATACCACCATTGAGAGCCGGGAACGGCTGCCGCTGCAGCCGCTTGTGCAATATTTAAACGATAGTCATACCCAGAAGAGCCAGCAGCGGCGGCTGCTGCATTTGATGTTGCCATTGTAGTTGCCGGATTTGGGAAACTATTTGCCATTCTATACGCAAATAATTGTTGTGTACCAACCCCAGCCGTAGTATTCACATTATTTTGATGAGCTTGTTGTTGTTGTTGCTGTGCAGCCATTTGCTGAATCTGCTGAAAGTGCTCCATTATTGTGATGTTGTTTATTTGTATTTGTTATCGTATAGTTAAACGCGGGTCGCGTAGCGTCGCAATTGTATATGTTGCAGAAGCGCTAAAAAAAAAATTATTTAAGTCCCGCCGTCACAATGTGTGAAATAACAGGCTTGCTCGCTCTTTTTGTTTCGGCCTGCGCACTATGCCTTATGTTTGCTGTTATTTTTTCTTTTGTTTTTTTTTTTTCGTTAATGCAGCTAATAAATATACTAAACGCGCCGAAAGTCTAGTTTTAATAATTTATGTGTGTATGTATGTACGTCTATCCGTCGCGACGCCAACTCTATTCTTGCAACACAAACATCGATCACTACAAAATGTTTGGTTTGTTTCTGAAACAGTGTTGGAAAATACACTTCCCTACCCACGCTCTACTTTTACGCGAGTGAGCGAGTAAGAGAGAGAGTTGAGACTGTCAAAAATATAGTTTGCCATACTTTTCAATACTAGACTAGTTTGCCCTTTTTATACGCCAAAACATGTGATTATATATGCATACATACATACATTTATATATGTATGTGTACATGCTGCACAAAAATATTGTGAATTGTCAAATTGAAGACGCAAAATGCATTTTCAGTTTTTGTCGCTTATAAAATGCAATGCAACACTTGCTAAAATTTTCTATATAATTTTTTTAGAGTTATGCGTAATTGTAATTGTATGTAATGCCTTAAGTGACTTGCTAATTTTTTTTTCTTCTGATAAACCAACCCATTTTGTTGTTTGATAAATGATTGAATTTAGAATATTATAGAACTCTGCTCTTTTATAAAATCAATTGGGTATTTTGCGTTACAATAACTTAATTTGAGTTTGTACTCCACTCTATACAATGCAGTTGGAATCCGTGGTATTAAGACAATCTGTTAGCAGGACAAAGTGCTTGCTTGGAACTGTACTTTTGTATATGGTTGTGTGTTTTTGTATATGTGCATATACATATATGTACATATGTAGTCTGTACGCCGAAAAATGCTAAAATTCTGTGGAAAGGCAAGAGAAGCAGTTTTCGTTTAAAAGAGAAATTATGGAAAACAATTTTTTTTCTTAAAAACTGCCTTAATATTTTCGTCATTAAAAGTATAATACTTTTTCACATTTGTTTAAACCCCATTTTCGAAACTATTCCATTCCGGCAGACAAAAACTTATTTTGGCGCTGTAAATTGTTAAAAATAAGTAATAAGTGGTTGCCCAAATTGTGGCATTTTATATAGGTGGTTGTTGAGCTCAATGCGCGGAAGCTCAAGTTATTGTTAAACAGAAATATACATATGTATGTTTCATGTCCGGTAATCGTTTATACTAGAAGTGTCTTATGGTCGGTGCTATAAGAGCCCTTATCAGTTCAAGCGCAATATTGCCCAAGACAAAAGTAGTCTTTTCACAAACTTTTCTAAATTGTTTTTTTTTTTTTAACGATACTCAGTTTATCTAAAAAGCAAAGTCTAGCATGGTTAGCACTGTCTCACAGGCTTGCCAGCATTAATGTTATTTCGTGTCCAAATTTTCTATTATAATCAATATGCTACATTCAATAGTACCTTCTGATATTTTCAATCAACATACATATGTATGTATTTTTGGTGTGATAATACATTCCGCAATAAAAACATATATTTTTCATTTTGGATGGACCGTAACGCATCTACAACTATCGGTAGCCGTACTATTGTAGATAATATAGGTTTTTGAGATAAAACATTCTATTAGGTTCCTTAGTGTGTCCTGGATATACGAGTATAGAATTAATATGGAGAATTCGAGTGAAATGAGTCTTGGTAACTGTCAGACTGTGTCAATAAACCGCTAAAACCTAAGTGCCAATTATTTCTGTAATAGCGTGATGTATAGCTGGTGCCACTAAATATCTAACTTACATAACCAGCGAACACAGTGGCACGCAAAACTATCGTTAACGCAAAAACTCATGATAACGACTCTTGAAGATGTTTTAAGGACCACGCATTGGGTATATAGAAACGGAAATGAATATATTGGCTGTATCCTAAAATCCTGATTTTCATTAAATGAATTCCTTTTCAAATACATATACAAACATAAGTATATAAAATAAATTAATATATTAAAACACTTTTAAAAATTTGTTCAAAAAATCTCATTGTTATTTTGTGTTTACAAGAGTTACACTTTTATTTTTTTTTAATTTATTTATTTATTTTTTTTTTTTTTTTTGTAATTGATTTTGTGTTATATATTTTTAAATTTTTTTTTGTCTGCTATTATAAATATTTGTTTTATTTTAGTTCTAATTTACATATTTTGTATTTTTCCTTTTTTTGCATATTTTCCTCTTAAAGTGTCTTAGTAATTTAATTCAATAAGGGGTTTTTTCGCTATTCTACAAATTATTTTTATATTTATTTATTTAATGTTTTTTTCTCGCAAATGCACATTCAAAATTGTACAACATTAAAATCGTATAATAAAAATATTAACTTAGTATATAAAAATCGATAATTTTAGCAAAAACACTTAAACTAAACTATATTAAACTGTTTTTTTTTTTGTTTAAATTTATTACATGTTTTCAAGTAAAGTACTTGATTCGCTTTCTCACATCAAATTTGATTTTCAATTTATTTTGTTGCGATTTTTCATAATTTTCGTGTTGTTAATGTTAATATTATTATAGTCTAAATGGATCTTAAGGTCAAAATAAGGCAAAACATTAAAGACAGAAAACAAAAAGACATTAAAAATACGTAAATAAGTTAAAACATTTTCATCTTTTCATATTTACACAGATATAACAATTTTTTTTTCTTTTTTTTGGGCGTGTTACTGCGGCCATTGGTAAAATATAAATATGTATATTCTGAATTTTTTATATATTTATTTATTACACAGCCACACAAAAACAAAATCATGTAATGTGCGGCAAACCAGAGGGGTCATTCCATTTTGATCCAAAAAGAAAAAAATCATATTAGTTCCGAATAATTCTGGGCATGGATTTGTATTCAGATATTCAAAATACCTCACTGGTGACTAGATTTTTAAAATTAGGAAGTGATGGATTAATTGTTTTTTTTTTTTTTTCATTTTGGAGAAAAAATTTTGCAAAATGGTTAATTATTTGAAGTTATAGTGAAATCGCGAACCAACTTTTGAATTCCGACTTCAGATTCGGATTCAGCAATCCAAAATACACACATAGTGTGAAACAGGTACACGAGCCCAAACCACTATTAATTCGTACGGCGTGCTTTTTTACGCGTAAGCAATGTTTAACGTACGATCTTTGCAAAAATAATGCAGGTATCAGATCCAAATATATTTTTCCCTAAAAGACAATTTTATTCTCTTTAAGATAGAAGAAAAATTTGTTTTGTAATTTTAACAGCAACAATTATAACATTTATTCGATTGCTTCGCTTAACTGATAGCAAAAATTCGTAAATTTAGCTTAGAATTTTAGAAGAAGCAGAAAACAAAAGCAAACACTGTAACATAATTACTATCTAGTTATAATCTGTAAATAATAATGCAATGCAGAAGTCGAAAGAATTGAATTGCTTGGCGTTATTCTAAGTTTAGCAACCATGGCATGTGCTAAGCCAATTTGCACTGAAATAAGAAATTTAGTTATTGAATAATATAAAACTGGGCAGACATTTGGCAACATAGCTAAGTCCTCGGTACAAGGAATTATAAAATTCTTTAAGTCAAATAGTAATATTAACAATAAAACTGCCAATAGAGGCAATAACAGCTTGTGACAAAACAGCCCTGGCCACAATTCTCAAGACTAATCGCCGCAAATCTTTAAGAAATGTGGCATTTGAGTGATATGAGAATATTGGATATCGCTTTTATAAAGTATGTATTACAACTGGTTACATTACATTCATAATAGCTAAAACTACTTTGTAGGCCAAGAAAAACCCATTGATTACGCTTCGTCAAAAGAAAAATCGTTTGCAATGGTGTCAGAAGAGGATGCCATGGACTCAAATGGATGGAACACCATCATATTTAACGACGAAGCTAAATTTGATGTGAGTGTCGGAGATTCGCGGAAAAGAGTAATGCGTAAAAAAAAGAATACCATAACGACTGTCTTAAGAAGACAGTCAAGTATCCAGCAACCACTACGGTGTGGGGTTGCATGTATGCCAAAGGAGTGGGACAGCTGCATTTTATTGAAGGGACTGTCAATACTGAAAAATACGTTAACATTTTGGAAGAGAGTTTGTTCCATCTATAAAAAAACTGGCCGACTGTGGAGAGTTCACGTTTCAGCAGGATGGAGCAGCATCACACTCAGCCAAGCGAACCAAAAATTGGCTGGAGTATAAACAAATTAAGGTTCATGGTTCTTCGTCGTCAAGTAGTCCAGATCTAAGTCCAATTGAGAATATATGGGGAATCATGAAAAAAAAATTTAAGAAACGAACCCTAAAGAACCCTTCCAGATTTGAAAATGAAGCTCCAAGAAATTTGGAATTCAATTTCAAAAGAGCAGTGCCAAAATTTACAAAAATCTATGCCAAACCGTTATAGATGTTTGGTAAAAGCCAAAGTCGGTGTTACTCAATGTTAATATTGAATAAGGGGATAAAACACTACATATTTTAAAGTCATATTCTCTAGCGCACGAATTAATAGTGGTCAAATTTTTGTTATCAGTTAAGCGAAGCATTCGAATAAAATACTGTTATAATTGTTGTTGTTGAAATTACAAAAAAAAGCTTTTCTTCTAACTTAAAGAGAATAAAATTGTCTTTTAGGGAAAAATATATTTGGATCTGATACCTGCATTATTTTTGCAGGTAATACAAATGCTGAACACGATGATCTATCCACGTCAAATGATGTGTGACAGGTATATAAGCTTCGGTCCAACCGAAGTTAACGTTTTTTTTTTTTTTTTATTTTTTTTTTTATTTTTTAATCGTACAATATACATATTAATTTGTTTTAACGCATGTTTCCTGCTTAGCATTTGCACTGCGCCGTTTAATTTATTTATTTATATGCAAAGTACGAGTATTTTAGAATTTATATATAGTATTTAGTTGGTTCTTATATTGAATGGTATTGCGAACTAATATCGTTGAGACTATTTTTTTTAAATTAAAACACATTAAAAACAAATTACCATTTTTTATATAAAAATATACTCAGCTCATTATTTTTAAATCCAAGTATTTAAAAGTTTGTGACAACAATGTCTTTTAGGTTATTCAAATTGTGTAAATTTGTAAAAAAAAAAACAAAAAACATGACACCCAAACAAACACATGGTCTATTATTAAGTTTTTATAGTTCACAAATACTTAAAAGTTAATAAATATGTATGAGAACGGATCACTTAAGCCCAAGACAATTTTGGTAATTTCCAAGATATTTGCTTGTACTCCTATTTCCTACATATATAAATGACAACATAACATCTAATCGTAGTTGAGATTGTATTTTTGACCCAAATCTGCTAGCCTTGCGAAAAGCTTTTTACGTCACTAAACCCCTTACATTTATTTTCATCAATATGAAAGGTAATACAAGTTATTTGAAGTTAAAGTTTTTATTTCGTATTATTTATACCCGTTAAGCATAGTGTGAACGGGTATTAGCAGTTTGTCGTAAAGTTTGTAACGAATTAAAGGAGACATCGAACACCCCATAAGGCGAATCGGAATAGCCATGTCCGTCTGTCTGTCTGTTAGTTTAAAGGATATATAACTGAAACTTTAAACTTAAGCTTTTTTCGGCAACGACTAAGTTAAGTTCGACCCGATACAAACTTACCGCCCATTTTCGAATTATTGTATGAAAATAAGTATTATTTATGAATATATTTACTCCAATCTGGGTAAAAACTATTCTTATATCATCCTATGTACACACTACCGATATGATACGGATCGAGCCACTATAACATATAGCCCCCTTACAAACTTATCTCTCTTTTTCTGATATTTTTTAGCTTAAAATTTGATATGAATATTGTGTCTAATTTTGAGTTGAAATAGAGCATTGACCCCACCCATCTCATATCGAGGTTTTATCTAAGCCAGAGATGATCACACAAAACTATTAAAAGACTCGTGTGACGGGTATTAAAGCTTCGGTTCCACCGAACTTAACGTTTTTCCTTGTTTTTCTTCTTCTAATAAAAATAATAATAAAACACGGAAAAAGTTTACTTCGGTAGACCCAAAGCTCAAATACCCGTTAAAGAAAAGTTTGAATAGTTCGTGTATAATAATCAATGACGTAGATAATATTCCGCAAAAGGAATGAGAGGGGACAACTCAAGAAGCATGTATGTTATGTAATTTTCTTGAAAAATCAAAAAATAGAAGGTGAGTTTGTATGAGGTCTGTATGTTATAGTGGCCCGATCCTTGTCATATCGGTAGTATATTCATAGAATGACAGTAGAAGTGGTTTTACCCAGATTGGAGTGATTACATTCATAAGTAAGAACTGTTTTCACAAAAATACTCAAAAATTGGGTTAGGTTTGTATGGAGGTTAAAGCTAAAATTGGGCGTGGCACATTGGTTTTGATATTGTATGACATTTCAAGTGTTTTTACCCAATTTGGAGTAAATACGTTTTTAAACTAACAACGATTTTCATGAAATGGACGTGACACCTTCGTTCTGACATACAAATTGCCTAGGACCAAAAAAAGTTTAAAATTTTAGAGTAAAACGCATTGCATCAGACAGACAAACGGACATGTCTAAATCGATTCGACTCGTCGAGCGGATCAAAAATATTTATACTTTATGGGGTCTTTGATGCGTTTCAAACTTTCAGATAAACTGACAACACCCTTCACACTAGAAAAAGTCTCGGTAGGGTTTAAAAATATATGTAAGGCTTGAATTTGGTAACTCTTGATATTCATACTAAAAAAACATAAAACTCGCTGAAAACAAAAGCTAAAATATGCTCATGTGTATGTGTGCTTAAAGTGCATTTAACAAAATATTCCTAATTTAAAAAAAAAAAAAATTTTTTGACATGTGTTTAAGTAAATACAAATTCCCAATTATGTAGCTGTACAATTGGAGAGACAAATGGATATGTTTATATTTATATCGACTCAGCTCTCAAACCTATCATCAAGAAAAAAAAAAAAAAAGGACAACGGTGAACATACGGGATACACCATTAAACTTTTATGAAATCAACTAAAATAGTGTCATTAGTTTTTAATCAGAAAGAGTTACGCATGTAATTCAAATGAGTAAAAAAATTTGAACGAAAACAAAAAAATTCAAAATTAATTAATTTACAATTAACAAGGAAAATCGTTAATTTCGGTGGAACCCAAGCTCAAAAATCCACCACATCTTGGTTTTGTTTATTTATGATCATCAGTATGTATGTATGGCCTTTACAGCTTATTATAAGCCTGGGCATCACTCAGGGTATTAACCCAGCTGATATGGTCCAATGCTACTCGAACCAGTTCCGGATCCCAATCTTCCAGACGTCTTTCAAGACCTGTTCCTTCCAACGCAGCGGCGGTCATCGTCGTTGTCGTGCCTCTCTGATTTCGATCACGTTTTTTTCGTACACTTGTCTCGCCGGAGCCAGTTCATCCATTCGAAGCACGTGACCAGCACAGTGCAATCGTTTGTTCTTAATGCGCCTGACTATATCGATATCGTTACATAGCTGGTACAGCTCGTGATTCATACGAGTACGGTACTCGTTGTCAACTTGAGTAGAATATACTCCAACGGTAGATTGAAGAAGTAGCACGACAACGCATCGCCTTGTCTAAAGCCTCTCTTGGTGTCAAAGGGGTCGGATTTTTAATGACAACGCATTGGGTATTTGTTAGCTTTGTCATACAGAGGCGAACGATCTTTGCAGGGATACCAAATCCAATCAGTGCTTTGTCAAACTTTGATCTTATTGGCGTGTCGAAAGCGGCCTCGAAGTCGACAATTAGGTAGTGTGTGTCGATTTGCTTCACCTTGGTCTTTTCCAGATCTGGCTCAGCGTGAATTTGGAGTCGGTGGTCGACTTCTTTGGTCTAAAACCACACTGGTATTGTTCAACAATACAATATTACACAATAACCACGTTTCTACGCGCATCTTTACAGAACGATGCTCCGCACTTATAACCTTCGGTCAAACGCTTGATTCTTTGCGAGAGTTTTCGAGCTTCAATTCTGTCGCACATCATCTCAACTTCGTCCAGTTTTCTAGGTCTTTCTTTTTGCGTTTGAAAAGGCGTTTTTCCTCTCTCTGTTTTTCTCGATATCGCTCAACAACAGCTCATGTTGGTCTCGCTTGCAGGGTTCGCTTATAGGCGATGTTCTTTTTTGCGACATTCCTCATCGTGCCAAGTTTGCCTCCGACCTACCAACATCTAGCTGTCGGTGTGTGGTAGCTCCCTTGGCGTGTGCTGTACAAATTCCCATAGAAACTTACCGTTTTTTTTTTTTTCGATTT